>CM070035.1:156115049-156132442 GCA_036250615.1 Ptychadena robeensis | reverse complement strand
GAGGTGTCACAGCCGGCTTGCATAAGATCGCACAGACAGCACAGAGCAGAGTGTGCAGCCTGGGATTGTGAGTTTAGCTCGTCAGCTCGTCAGCTGCAGTACTGCATAAGCAAGTGCAGGATGAGATAGTGCCATCAGAAGCGCTAGGAAGGTTAAGTTCTCTTGCATCTGGTATATTAGAGTTCGCATCATTTCGCAAATATATTAAGTAACATTAGATTGTATTCTATTGCCTTACATTGCGTGTAGCCATTCGTAATTATTCTCAAAGATTAACGATCCAGCTTTACAGCTTCTCTTGTTCATTCTGTGATCTTATTCAGTACAAGCACTGTGCATATTGCGCATATCCATTCGCAATGTGCACAAATATGCGCAATGTATGCCAGTAAACAATGCTGGCTGGCCGCTTCCATGTATGTCTTTCTGCTCTACTGCTTATATTAGCAGTGCTCTGCGGGTAGAAACAATACAGTACAGATGGAGGGATTTAGCTGTGGCTGCATCTCTCTTCTGACACCTCAGGAGAGCAGGTGGGAAGCCAAGGTGCGACCACGGGGCACTATTTCCCTGCAATTTTGGGGGTGAAAAAGTGCATCTTATGGTCTGAAAAATACGGTAAATAAATAATAATAATAATAATAATAATAATCAAATTGACACCCCCCCCCCCATTGATGACCCATGGTGCCAATGCCTGCACCTCCATGGTGTCATCAATGATGCTGAGGAGGTTGTAACCCAGTAGAAATAGTAAGGACACCAACCCTGTGGGCTTCCCTCACACAGGTTAGCAACCACAAGTGAAGCTCTGGGTGAGTAATATTTGTAAACTTACCCCAAGCTAATTTCGGGATAAACACCCAGAGCCTGGGTGCCAAGGACCCACTCCCTTGAGTCATTATTATCCGATCACCCTGGACTCATGCCACGTTGCTGGACCTTTGAACCCATCCACTCCAAGAGGAAAGGACCTGTTTTGTCATATGATTGAACAAAAATCATACAAAAGAAGAAGTTCAAGTGGTGCTCTAATGGGCAGAGAAACGCAAACTTTAATAAATGAAACTCAATGAGCTGAAAATGTATTAAAACAATTAAGGCCATGTCAGAATCCTTCAGCTGAGACAAGTGCTTGCAACAACAAAACTGGAAAAAAAAACTTGATCAAAAAATGACAGTTTGCATCGGAAAACTTTAACGCCACTCAGCTGTCACCGTTTGATAGAGTCGGGGAAGTTAATGCACGGCCATCACATCACATTAACAGACTTGTGCTTAACAAGCAGCTCATGTTGTTCCTTTCTTCCGTTCGATATGCGTTAACTATTTTAATCATCTGACGTATGGCGACCAGCAACAATGCTTTCACCGGGCTTCGCAAACCCTCGTCACATCTCCTTGCATTACATATCCCAGCAGAGTGACTAGTTTTTTTCTCTCCAGCCTTCTCTTCCAAGTTGTTACATTAACAAATTTGCACTGATTTCTATCGCTGTCATCTAAAGACCACCATGTAGTCAGCCAGTGAACTTTTACAGCCTGCCATGGCTGATGCACTGTCTAATGTCACAAATGTCTGCTTGGATTACTTCACCGGGACTTGAGAAGATTCCGCATTGTGCTCTTGCCTTTGAGCTTAATTTGACAGAATCAGTCCCCACGCTGGCTCATGGCACTTATCAGTTAGTCAGCCTTCCTCGGGGAAGAGAATATAGAGTGCACCATATTCAATTTTCAAATCAAGCTCTGTCCCCCCAGGAAACAGGGTGCTGCATTATTTAAGAAGGTGCCATCAGCCGTACCACCAACCTTAAACAGTCAGTCGTATAAATGGCTGTTTCATGATATTAACTCCTCCATTCCGTGTGTTCATATATCTTTGCTCCTTAGAAGGACTTTGGAAATGGCTACAAAACAAAATAGGCCTAGCTATTTATGTATAGTGTACCCAAACCCTACGGCAACAATGTGAGTTCCACTTACCATAACCAAGATGTGGTGGATACATTTGTTTTCTTGACGGTGGTAGCGCCCTTGCGCTCTAGTGCCCAGGTGCCCAACCTGTGGCCCTTTGGGTGTCCTTTGGCGGCCCCTCTCTGTCCTCCACTTGCGGCCCCCAAAACCTGTTATTGCATAGGGCATAGAAACTCACCTGTCCGCTGTTCCCCACCACTGACCTTGCCTAGGAAGGAGTGGGAAGATGAGGACAAGCAATAAACTTACTTGATAGGTGTACATAAAAGCCAATCAGTGACCCAGGTGGCGCCTGAGCAAGTCCCTCTCCTCTTCTCCTCTAGTGTTGGGATCAGCAGACTGGTGAGTGCCTATGCTCCCACTATTCCACCAATGAACAGGGGTGATTGTATAATATATTGTATAATCAGATCTACCAACAACTATGTAGTATAGGGGCCTCCCTGATAGAATACAAAGTTAATTGTACAGAAATTGCATGGTAATTGTATGTGGTGTATGGGGGGCTTAAACCTTCCAATCACTATGTATTATATCAGGGAGGCCACTATGTAGGTGTATGGGGAGCTTTTCCCAAAACTATCATGACCAAAAATGTGAGCTACTAAAGTTTCAACTTAAAATGTAACTTAATTTATGCAAAACTCCATATGCAAAATATTTTGTTTATGTAATGTTCCGACAGGCCTTCTCTACATCTGCAGCAACTTTGGTGATGATACCATGTTCAGGGGCTTTGCAAATATAATGTGTTATAAGGCATCAAAAGCCTATTTAAATGCTATGTTGAAAATCAATAGGAGATCATCAAAGGATCACCCTCATTTGGGTCTTCAATACAATATACTTTCTTTAAGATTTCAAACCACGGTAGAGTTCTCAGAAAGCTAACAGGATCCTTTTAACCTATAATAGAATCATTGCACATCATCCATTCCAAGAAGCAGATGTGATTCACTGAAACCTATATCAATAGTACTACTGCCAATGGGACATCTGCTCCATTTTGATCTCTGAAAGACCTGCACTCTCTTGTTTTGTCTCTACTCAGATAAGGTAATGGTAAGAAGAGTATCCATTTATAAGCTTCATGTTGATATAAATAAGAATGAATGACTCGCTGCCTCCAATTTCCAAACATATGTAGTTGTATGAATTTTAAATGGAGGACCCATATCATCATCATGATTTATTTACTTGGCAGGGTTTTATCAAAAATGGACCTGAGTCTTCCGTGGAGCGTAAAACTCCCCTGTAATTGAGTTTAGAGTGGTAAAATCACTCAGGAGGCCGTGGCTGGGGAGAAGTCCATGGATTCTACCTGTCATTTGGTGTTACATCTCGTCTCAAACAAGGCGTGCCGTGCCGCTCTTGCTAAAGACTTCTGTGGCAAAGAAGAAAAAAAATCAAAGTCGCTTTTAGGGGAAAAGAAACCTCAACAGCTGCATGGTGTCAAATGAAATAATGATCTGAAACTCAGCCTCCAAGGGATGCTAGTCTGGGTCCTAGTTCTGTAAGGTGACATCTTCTTCATCACAGTTCCATTAAGCATGAAACTGTGTCCGTAAGGAAACACCTCGGGAACAAAGCTGCAGCTCCGGGATTTGGTAAGGACAGGTCTCAGCAACAAACAACTGAGTTAAAAAAAATTGCCATTATATAAGACACAACAACTGGGTGTCATTGAGAATATCCATCTGATTTTTGGATGAAACATACACCCCTCCCCTATTTCTCCTCTTGTACTGAAGTCAAGTGGCTAGTACTTGTGAAATAAGAGCGGTATTGACCGGACACCAAGATCTTCATGGCTCTTGGGACAGACATAGAGATATTAATGTTGTAAACATGATCAAGACTCTGTTGGTCATTGTCAGGAGTGTTCTTTATGGGCCCAGATAAAGTGAGTCAAGGCTTCAGCGGAATGAACATTTAAACCCTTTTCTTAATCTCAGCAGAGATTGTACGTTTCTATAAAAAATGTGTCTTGTATGAGAGTGCTGGGATTCAAGGTTCAAATCCCAACAAGACTACCTTCTAAGAGGTTGTTTGTTCTCCCTGTATCTATGAGGGTTTTCACTGGTTGTTCTTCTTACCTCCCACACCCCAAAAAATATATTGGTTGGTTAATTGGCTTTTCCTCAAACATTTACCTTAGAAATTATTATTGTAAAGACATTGGACATACGTTGGCGTGTGTGTGTCCATGGGGGGGGGGGGCATGAAGAGCATTCTCCCCTTCTCCCCTCTCCAGAGCATACAATGACCCCTGTCTGGCATAGCATTTTTCAGCAGAATAAAAATGTATCCAAACCAGTCCAATGTCTGCTGAATCCCAAAGAGTCTAAGTGGCATGTGGCCCTTGAGCTGCAGATTGGGCAATGGGCACCCGCCAACTGTAAGCTACCAATTTTTCATTCATAGTGTTGTACCATGTTAGGCTATGCGCCTATACCCCCTTCATTAATCCTATGCCTTGACGGGGATGTTGGTGCATCCTATATATATGCATGACTTCCCGCCCGCCTGTTCACGCGGTTTTCAGCGGGTCCGCCGGCCACAGGGTTACCACAGGGCAGTACGCCAACCTCCGCCGCCCACTTGGCTGGCAGACCCGCTGAAAGCTGTGTAAAGTCATGCATATGTATGGGATGCGCCAACATCCCCGTCAAGGCATGCAATTAACACAGAGGGGAACGGCCATATAAACATAGCCTTAGCCATCGATAAGTACAGAATTTTTTGAGACTTCAGTTAGCCATTAAAGGGTATCACTTAAACATTCTATTATTAATTCATTGATACCTAGAATTACAACCTTTTTAATTACAACCATCCACCAAAAATAGACAATATTCTGATCACCTCTTTAATGGTCAAAAATCTCTAGGATTATGAAAGAAAGAGATATCGAGGGGGGAGAAAAATAAATTGCCTTATAGTCATGTGCCACTCACCTAGTTGATTTAGAAGAAAAGAGAATTGGTCACTCTGGGAGGAGGGTATAAACCGTCCATTTAGGGCCCGGATCTCCACCTTGGAGGAGCAGCTGTAAGTGCTTTTATTGGTGTCCGTTTGGACATTTTGTTCATCAGAACCTGACGTGTCTCACCAGGTACCGCAAGGAACATTGTCCTACAGATATTCACCTTGGGCTTCCTTTCCATTGGGGATCCCGCTGTTTCGGGGGTAGGAGACCAGCTATCTGTGTTCCCCCCTCTGAATACCCCCACGTTGCGGGCCACACCATGCCTATGCGTCCTCCTATACATGCCCATTGGCTGATTGGGTTGGTGCGCTCAAGGGGGCGAAACATGTCGGAGGCCAATCTACATCAAATCCTGTTCATGTTTGTATTTGCACCTATATATAGCCTATGATCAATGTTTTTATTGACAATTTAAGGGGTCATCTCTATGTGTGGGGCTCTGACCCCTCATTATGTATTGTGTGTGATATTGCAGATTTTTATACTTATTGACATATGATGAATAAAACGTATTTTTTATATTCTGAGTGCCTACAAAACCCCATCTTTTCCGATTGGCCCCTGGGCTCTAAACAGACGGTTTATACCCTCCTCCCAGAGTGACCAATTCTCTTTTCTATTATTCCATTGATATTTCCATTGATTCAAGTTTTACAGGAAAAAAATAGTGAAACTTCCCTCCGCCAGAAATGTCAGCACCACAATTGGAACCTTCATGTCGATTTACTTGTCAACAAATAAACTGTTTCTCATTTTGCTTCCTACACTATTTCCCCATGGTGACACCCTTCTAGCAGTCTTTATGTGCTTCTGTAAGTTTAAGCTCAGCCCGATGGTGCAATCATTCTAGCAGTTTGCTGCCACGAAGTACAGCAGCGATGCCAACGGAGATGTTCTGCCATAAATCAACCCCATATGGGTTTCTTTCTATAGCTCGCTGATGTCCTACTTTACTCCACTCCTATATGGGGAATGTTTGTTGCCGCTATTAATCAAGAGAGGCAAATGTGCGTTCACACCTCACTGCTCGGCTAAAAATTCAGGCAGGCTCTCTAAACCCTTAACGATAAAATAATGTGCACATTTAAGCAGCCGGTGATTTGCCATGCCAGGCTGTCTTGTGCGTAATGACAAGTTGAAGAAAGTAACTGTGTAATATACAATACTTTAAAAATTTACTTCATATGACCTTACGGTTTGTGTAGAACTTTTCTTGAACTGGAAATAAGCGACTTTGGCCCTTGTGTGTCGGCCAAACAAACTTTTTGTAGTGTGTTAACACACAGTAATGTGTATATAAACCCCTGCATTTGATTCCTTTTTAGGCCTTTGTTCTTTTATGCTAAATTTACGAGTCGCTTCCCGGGCTGCTGTCAGTCCACAGCAACCCAAATGGGCGCTCTCGCATCAACCCAAGAAAAGACCTGTCTCAGGTACCTGCAAACTTGTGCAGGCGCTCGCGGTTCTTTTTGATAACAACTCTATGACAGGTCTATCGGACGAAAGCCCAAAACCCACCGGCGGACGGCCATCTGCCAGGCGGATTACTAGTAAACTTGTAAATAACACTTCATATCCGTTGATAGTTACATTCACTTTTCCACAGAACATATCAGATGTGTCAAACCGCTACAAGGGCCAAATCTGGCCCACAGTAATTATATATGGCCCAAACTATTTATTTAAAAAAATAGTATAAAACAATTAAATCCTACAGATGTGTTTTTTATTTGACATTTATAGTATTGCACTTTGGTTGTTCAACTATAGACATTGTTTAAAAAAAATAACAAGAATGGGCCATGATTTTGTCAACATTTTTATTCCCCCCCAGTGCTTGAGTTTGACACCACTTGTATACCTTATGTAGATAGGGCCCCCATCTGAAATTTTGGAGCCCCATAATAGGTAATTTTTTGAGCCTCCCTACCAGTAGCTCCTCCGCTGTTCTGAGGGCTCTAAAGGATGTTTACCACTATCGCTTTAACCCCCTGCCTCCCCGATCTAAAGGCTCTAAGGGATACTTACCCAGGGGTGCACATAACTTTGTTAGTGAGCTACTCAGATGAGTACCAGAAGATGGTGTTTGGTACTCACCCCTTATGTAGAGTGGTCTTCCTCACTGTCTCCCTCACTGTCCTCTGTGTTAGCTTCCTGCAAGCCAGATTCTCCTGCAGATGGACCTCCCTGCTCTTGATCTCAAATCTCAGTAGTCAAACAGTGTTTTTCTCTTGTCAGAATTTACTCCTATTTATGGCTGCTCTGACTTTCAACCCTCAGATCTCCAACCTTCTAAGAATTCTAAAACTTTCTTTTTGGATTAGTACTTTACATTCCCAATTTGACACCCCTAACTGCAACCTTTCATAGTTATTAATGTTTCCTGGCAATTATCCAAGTGACATAAATTGTATACATAAAACAATAAAACATTTACAGTAGTGTATATATGATAAAATGAAGTTGCTTGTGCAGCTTTATTGTGTGCTAGCTTTAACCTCAACTCAATTTGCAACATCAACTTCAGCCACTAGATGTCACTAGTAAACACTTGCTTTAAATTTAACAAGTCACCGGCTATTTTGCACACATCAGGAGGAAGGGGGGGGGGGGGGGGGGGGGGACACTGAAGGTATCAGTGCACAGGACGGGGAACATAGGACCCGGGCAGCAGACCTCCAGGCCCTCCTGACATCGGCCCGGTATGTAGAGGGTGCCAGGGCTGTTACCGTGGCTAATTCTTGATTTGGACTACATGCAGGTTTTCCCATATATAATGAATAAAAATTTGTGAGTTAGAAGTTTTCTCAAGACAGATTGACAGATTGGAAGCCAAATATGTATCCGATACACTCCAAGCCAATGCCTTTGTCTTTTATTATGGGGTTAATTTCCCTTCATTGGCTATCTAATCACAGGCAACAGATTTATTTCAGGCATAGTTAAGCCCTGTCTACATGGGGCATCATGGATTGTCCGTGTTTAATTAGCATTAAGCACCGAGTGATTGGTACACAGAATCAACACACCATACTAAATTTGATAGTCATAACATGCCTGAAAAGCATTGGGTGCGTTTGTATGCACCACGCTGATCTATTGATATCCATTGGACTGCTTCATTGCCAGTGATGACCACCGTTGCAGCCACACCAAGGGGGGGGGGGTCCTAAAACTACTAACTTCATAATAGGCTAAAAATATGGGCATCCCTTTACCAATAAATTTGAAATAAACTGTAATCATTTACAGATATTAGAGCTTCCAGTAGGGAAGATTGCAGACATTTCGATCAATCCCTCATGCTTTTCACATTCTATTATTTCAGTAGCCGAGCAATTCAGAATACAACATGTGTACTGGTAATGGATACACCATTTGCTTGAATTAACCCCAGTGACACATAGTTAGCCTGATCCCTGCCGGCAGTTACAGAGTTGAAACCTTCTTCTTCTGGGGATCCAGAGGCCTAACTGCAATAGTCATATACCTCTGAATCATATCTACAGCTCTGCAATCTGCCTATGCTACTCGCTAATTAGAAAACTCAGATTCAGGATATGTTACTGAACCTCTACTTATGGAACCTTGGGATTTCCAACAGAAAGCAGTGAAAACATGGAGTGCATTCAGCTAATCTAAACTGAAATTTTGTTTAACTTCCAAACTGACTTCCATGTACTGACTCTTCTTTATCTACAACAATGTATGGCAATCTGTGGCTCTGATGCCAGGGCTGTTTTTCCAGCACTTTGAGGTGAGCGCAGGATGATCTGATGATGCACCTCCAGTAGGTCCATGGTGGTCTGGGCCAGGGGTCTACTCTCTATTTTGCTCCCTATTACTAAACTGCTGCTGGCAAACAATACAGCGTTTATAGCGTGAAAGAGCCCAAAGACAGAATATAAAAGGTCTCCCTGTGGCCATCCTCACTCTTTACCAGGTGGCCATCCCAGGTCTCTCCACTGCGGTGGTCACTGTCATCTGGAGCGTTGGGCGTTGGGGGAGGAGAACAGCAGCCAGCCATCTTGGTAGCTGGTACTCTCTCATTGGTGGGAGGTAGGAGGCTTACTGGCAGCGAATGGGCCACAACAAGAAGCCTAAATAGCTGCATGTGGCTTCAGTAGCCAGCCATCTTGGTTGCTGTAACTCTTTCATTGGTGGGAGGTAGGAAGCTTAGGCTGACCACACATAGGTCAATACCCATGCAACCAATGAATGGTACTAGGTGTCAATTAAATCCAGAACTGGGGAAGCAGTAAGGGCTTGTTTCCACTTGGGGGATTATAATCGTGGGGCGGAGATCGCGCCCATCCATGACCCCAGGACTAACGAGTCGTAACTCTCCCCACTTAACTACTAAATAAACACAGAGTCATAAATTCTTTGGAAACTTGTTTATATAAAGAAAGTGCGATAAACATGTAAACATCATAACTTCTTACAACATGGGGTTGCCCGGCAGTACCGTCAAACAGTATCTTGTTTCCAAACACCGTACCTGCCACCAGCCCTTAAGTATCGGCTCGATGGGTACCTTGCTTGCAAATCAAGATGAACCGGGGCAAACACGCCCCCATCAGCACTTTGTGGCTGCCCTTACAGTACCGACACGTCACACTGAGCCCCTTAAGGCTCCACTTTCTCCAACCGGCACTGCCGTGCTTCCGCCATGCTGTGACAAAAGAACAAAAGAACAACATCAGATATACAATAAAACAACACCAAACAAAGGGAGGGAGGGTGGGTGAAAATCCTGCAGGCAAAGAGGCCGCCCCTTCCGGTCCACCCCTTCTTCTCTCTTCTTGACCTAACGTCACCCCCTGCCCCGCCTACTCTGCATACTTAGCTGCCCGACCGCTGCCTGAGTCAAGGTGCCCTTCCACCTAGACTGGCGTGCGGTTCTGGGCACTCATTTCAATGGGGTCACCTCCACAGCTGCAGTCGGCCACTATCAGGCGCTTATCGCGTTTTGGATTGCGGACCCCGGGCGGTCACAGGACACACGCGGCCTATCGCCCCTGATCGTGGCCATGAATCCATGAATTCTAAACCGCACCCATTCACTGTCTATGGGCGCGATCAGGCAGGAAGTGGCGGGTGCTAGCGATCTCCTGCACCATGATTCAAACCGCAGGCAAACACCTAAGTGGAAACATGCCCTAACAAGTGGTGAACACATTAAGGTCTGACAAGGGGAAAGAGGCCATTTGAGCTTGAGTTCAGTATTAACCCCTTTTTAAAAGGCAGGTCTTGATTTTACTGTTTATATATATTTTATGGACCAGTTTTCATTATAACTAGAAATTTGTTTATATTTCGAGAGAGAAGGAGGATAAAGGTGTGCTCATATAATGCTTTTATTATAATTAGTGATGAGCAGCACAGGCAATATTGGCATTCTCATAATAAAGTGGATTTTTAGCCCAATATGCGCAAAAAATATGTTTATTCATGATCTTCTCCAGTCATTATAATCTTCATTGCGCAAATGAGATTCGAATATTCGCGAGCAACATTAATTATAATGGCTATTTTTTATTATACAGGTCGTTTTGGACCAGCATAGTCTAAAACACGAACATGGAAGTCTATGAAATCACAGTTATAGAATGGCTTCTGCATGCACTCATTTTATATTCCATTGGGATGCACATAATATAAAATGTAGAGTGTTTGTTCTTTATGTAACCCCTCTAATACAACATAAGTAATAACCATGTATGATATGCACATATTATTTCGATGTCTCATATTCATTTGGATGTATAACATTTTAGTAAGTTCCAATAGAGATTACTGACACTAGGTGGCACACTCTACTTCTGTATTAAATTTATTCACCGGACCTCAGGTTGTCTCGTGTACATTTGCGAAGATTCAGAGCTCAATTTATATTCCATTCTATCAATAATAGAATGTTGTTCTGTATTTAGCCATCGATAAATACAGAAAGTTTGGAGTGATACTGTTTATTGGTTAATGACTTCAGTTAAACGGTATTACTTGAACTCCAAACTTTCTTTATTCCAATGTTCTCCAAAACACTTTTACATTATTTAGGTAATTGACATCACACTTTTTTAACAGTGAAATGATTCATATAGAAATGCTCAATTGTTAAGCATGAAAGAAATTGTAATGTAATTGGATCACTTCTATTGTAACATAATACATAAGGCTGATCAGGACATAAAGACAAAGCTGTTTCCACTGCGATAACATACGTCAGTGGTGGGCAACTGAGTTGATGTGTCAGGCAGCTCTAGCTGCAGGGAGAGTCTGCCTGTCTCCACGATCGACCAGGAACATGTCCTGTTATGTTATGTACACATGTATGGGGACCTTAAGTGGTTTGGGAATAAAGTATGCAATAGATAAGGGAGATGGAATGGTTGGCAACTGGTGATATAATACAGAAAAAGGAGAGGAACATGTGTTAGCATAATCAAACAGATGATAACATAAGTTTTTCTAAAAATCATACTGCAACAATGAGTAAAATGTTTTATATCTGCCTTCTCAATAAACAATATGGAATTTGCCAAAAATAGCTTCTTCAATTCCGCTTCTGACTATTAAGGAATCTAGAATACAATAGTCTAGGGCAGGGGTGGGCAAAGTGCGGCTCTGGAGCCATATAAGGCTCTTTCTGTCTGGCTCAGTGGCATAGGGACTAAGTCTTTATAAAATTTTTCTCCATTCATGCACCATCCCCCCAACAGGAAAACCCCCTGCGCTACCACCAACAACACCAGTGACTACCTGTAGGGGGCACTGTGGCTACTAATAAGCTAATAAGTGGGGGCTTTTCATTTACCATTAAGGGAGGGGTTTTATGGCTACCTACAGGGGGCTTTTTGGCTATCTTTAAGGGGGAGGGAGTTTGCCCACCACTGGTCTAGGGCAGTCATGTGCAAACTAAGGCCTGGGAGCCTAAACCGGCCGTTTAGTCTTTTAATTTGGCCCTTTGTCACCTTTGCGTAACGATGCTCTAGCTCCCCTGGTGGAGATAATGCCTAGTAGGATGATTGTTCGGGTCTCCAAATGGCCATAGTTTGCCTGCAATAGAATGTTTGCTATCAAAATCCTCTATTTATTGAATTGAAAAAAAATCCTCTATTTATTAAAATTTTTAAATATATTTATTTATTTCTAATCTACAAGATTTAAGGACTCCTATGCCAGGCGGCCCTTACATGCCCTTCTGTCAAATTTTAAAAACCATTATGGCCCATGAGTCAAAAAGTTTGACAACCCTTGGTCTACGGTTTTGTGCTATGGCATTTGAAAACAGATATTGAGCAGAATCCTATTACATGGATTTTTTGTACCTTTTTACAGTTTAAAGCCTGCCATAGACACCTCGATCTATGGCAGACCTTTAGCAGACTGATTACAGCGTGGTGACATCACAACGCTGTAATCAGTCTGCTACATGTCGGATAGCAATCCTGTGTCTTCCACTGACACACAGAACTGCCGTCCGACTAGCCAATTAACAGGGAGGGGGAGGAGACTCCCCCTCACTGTTTACAAGCTGCAGCTGTTCTCCCTCGCAGTTGTAGAAAAAAAAAACCGGCAGGGCAGCTTTTTTTCTACATAATTCAAGGTGGGCTCCCTCATAGTTGCGGCAGACCAACCTTGATGTGATCGGCGGGAGCGCGCACGCAGGTTGGTCTGCTACAACTATGGCCGGGAGTCTGCCCGTCTATGGGGGGCTTAAGTGGCTTTACACTGTGTTTTATGTTTTCTCATTTAGTCCAGGATATGGAAGGCTTTGCAGGAATTGTTCTATCTTTTTCAAGTCCTACACAGTATGTGGAGTGACAAATGAGAAAAGGCAGTAAAGTAACAAACAACTTTGAGACTTTGAAAACAGTTTTCAACTGTAGGAATCTGGGTTTAGATAACATTCATGTTTGGAATCTCAAAAACTGCAACAAGCAATAACTGCTGATTTAATTTACCAAGGCAGCTGCTACTTAACAGATAACAGAAAAGCCACAAAACTATGCCATTGTCTTTTAAGTTTGTCAACACAAATTAAATCACAGTTAACTGAGTGGTAGATATCTTTGTCAAGTGACATCAAGTGGCTGATTTTGTTCCATAGACGATAAGTTTATCATTTTTTTGTTACATGACAACACTTTCACCGCGTTTTTTTAAAACCATTTGAAAATTCTATAAATGGCAAAAAACAAAACCATGTTTTCATGTTATCCATTTGCAATTGCCAGAGAACTCTACTACATCCATAAGCACATGCTTCACAACATACAGTCTATACAAGGCTTCTGCCTACAAAGGGACAGGGGAGAGACATTTTTATTAGTGTTGATCACACGTTTTTATTGGGAAGATCGTCGCTTCAAGAATTTGTGAAGATCTCGAATATAGTGCTATAACTGTGTAATCACAAATGTTCAAGATCAGTACCCGGACCTACTGTGCATTGCATTATGCGTTATGGAGATCATGAACTATCAAATTTAGGAATTTATTGTGGGTAGTAGTAGTGAGGAGTGAGTAGTAAAATATTTGCAATATTTTGAGAATATGAATATAACCTATGCTGTTCATCACTAGTTTTTATTTGTCATCCAAGCCCACCAATTCCCCTTGATAATAAACCATATTTCATTGTCTTCAAAAACTGAAGGTTATTCTAAAACACATAAACAAGAATAGTTCAAATCCCCCATACACGTCTAGATTTTAATCAACTTAAAAAGATACATTTTTGTGTCAGGGAATTCGGTGATTGATTGTCATCTAAGCCAGCTGTAGTAACATATATTTGATGGAATTTTTTTGGATCCACTGAAAGCATAATCTTCCCAATTTTAATAGTTTAAAGTCAATCTAACCATGTGGGCTGCCATAGATTTTCAATCAATCAACAAGTTGATTGAACAAAAAGTCTAGACGTGTATGGGGGCCTTTAGGTACAAAGGGGAGTAGGCAGGGTGGTCGTAAACCTGAGGTGCATAACCCAATGCTTGAGATAGTAGCAGAAGTGGGGTCCAAAGGTTGAGATGATTTGTGGTCAAGAAGCCAGACAAGGTTCAATCAAGGTGCACCCAGAACATCTAAAGGTTATTTTTTGGCCAATTGACTGCCGTGCGCACTCCTGCCGGCAGTCGCTCTTCCAAAAATCGAGTGGACCCACCTGGTGAGATTGACTAGGAATCTCTTGCATGTCAGATCGCACAGGGATCTGGCATGCCGGTAAATTCCCGGCCAATCCCATTACTTTGAATGGGGACGGCAGTCCTCATTCAAAGTAATGGCCGTGACATACAGGGTGCCCGCCAATCAGCTGAGGGGCAGGCTGCAGTGGAGAATCACCTTATGTATGGCTACCTTAAGTCAGTTTAAAGCCCCCCAATACACCTTTAGATCACTTCATACTATTTCCTTTAGATCTACTAACAACTATGTAGTGATGGGTCCTCCCTGAGAGAATACATAGTGATTGGAAGGTATATATCATTGCTATGTAGTGTTGGGTCCTCCCTGATAGAATACATAGTGATTGGAAGGTGTAGAAAGGTCCTCATATTACATAGTTTTGGTAGAAGAAAAGTTGGTTGTACAGAAGTTGCATGGTAATTGTATGTGGTGTATGGGGGGCTTTATGCTAACCGTCAATGGCTAATTTTTGACCTGCATGTGGCTATTTGTGGTCCACCAATGCAGAAAGTATTTACATTTTAGCCAAACCTAATTTTAGAATCTTTTTCTTGATGTTTAAAACTTAAAGTGGACCTACCACCATAAATTCATCATTACATTAATGCAGTGGTTCCCAAATTTCCTTGCAGGGCCCCCCGTTGCTATTTAGGAACATTATTGAGCCCCCCCCCCCCCGCCTATTCAAACACAGGTTAAGAATGGGGGCCAGTGCCCCCCTGGAAAAACCGTAACTCACCGCAAAGATAGACAGGTTAATTTCTAATCTTTGGTCTATATTAACACAAAAAAATTTTTTTCCTATAGAAAAGCATTATAAACACCCCCAGTGGCCACTTACAATTTTGCACCCTGAGTTAACCCCGGAAAATAAAGATGGGATCTCTCATAAGATTCCAGGGAACAGGTCTGAGGCAAGTCAAACCTAAATTTTACATATATATTTTTTAGATTTTGAGTATACATCCACTTTAAAAAAAATTAAATGCAGGTAAAAAACCTTGTTTGAATATGGCCAACATAAAGGTATATAAATTGTGCACGTCTACAGTCTGTGGTGACAAATACATGGTCTTGTTTACGTAAGTTTTTTGCATTTTCCATATTTCAATGACACTGTGCTACTTTCATTACCCGAAAGTGTTAAGTTGACCAGTATGAAAAAATAATAATCAGTATGGTGAGTAGCTTAATGTATGTATAAGGGAATGAAAAGTTAATGAGAAAGTTGCGTGGGAGGGAAAATGAGGAGTTCAATTTTTGACATGCTGAGCTTGTTCTTGGTTAGAAAATGGCTAAACATGACAGGCGATTGTTTTCTTCCAGTCTAACTGCTGTGTTAGTGCGTTACATCCAGCTGAAAGGATCTCTCAGATCACCCATCAAGTAAACCATTCATTTATTCCCTTTCTTCCCCCCTCTCCTCGTTGTGTAGCACTTGCCAGTGTGTTTCTGCTCCTTCAGCTGGATTAAGCAATTAGAGACCTCCCCCTGTTACTCCGTAGGGCAGTTAAGTAGCATACAGCCATTAACCTTTCCCTCATAGTTCGTGTACAGTAAATCTCCTCGGAAACACATCCTGCGCTGATTGGCTGCCGCAGACCCTGAAAAAATCCTTGTGGACCATCTTTTCGCTCAAATTAAAATTCAGACATTTCAGGTGCCACATAAGCACATTTCTTTATGTGGGCATTAATCTGACAAATTAAGTGTAATCTACTTTGTTTAAAAAAATGAAATATTTTTATTGTTATACATATCTGTCAACATTTGAGCCGTCCGATGTTCCCTGCAGCAGCGTGATGACGTCATCTTTGATGCGTGATGACGTCAGCTCTGAAGACCCAATGTAAAGTACCAGACATCGGCTGTATTTAATAGTTATATCCGATATGGCTGTTTTCGAGTGGGATTGATTGGTCCCGCTCGAAAGCAGCAATGGCCGCATATTATATGGGCCAGATAGATGAAACAGCCATTGATCTAGCCCATATCTTCATGTCTGTACCCTGCTTTAAGGTCCCCATACTTTAGATCACTTTATACAATTTCCTTTGGATCTATGTAGTGCCGGGTCCTCCCTAAAAGAATACATAGTGATTGGAAGGTGTATATAACTGCTATGCAGTTCCGGGTCCTCCCTGATAAAATACATAGTGATTGGAAGGCATATATCACTGCTATGTAGTGCTAGGTCCCCCCTGATAGAATACATAGTGATTGGAAGGTATATATCACTGCTATGTAGTGCCGGGTCCTCCCTGATAGGATACATATGATTGGAAGGTATATATCACTGCTATGTAGTGCCGAGTCCTCCCTGATAGAATACATAGTGATTGGAAGGTATATATCACTGCTATGTAGTGTCGGGTCATAGTGATAGTGATTGGAAGGTTTAGAAAGGTCCTCGTATTACATGGTTTTGGTAGAACAAAAGCTGATTGTACAGAAATTGTATGGTAAGATTATGAGGTGTATGGGGGGCTTTAGACATGCAGAAGTAGAAAAATTTCCAAAAAGTTTCTAATAAGCCTGTGTTAAATTATTGGCTATGCATGGCCCGAATAGATATTGATCTCAGCAGCCAAAATCACACAAATTACCATTGCAATACTAGTAAGATAAATTTTGTATTGTTTGTTAATTATTTATGTTTTATATCTTTTACAAATAATGCACAGGGTGCATGAAAATGCGCTCACTTTCTCCCACACTCTAAAACTATAGACTGCCAGGGAGGACTGAGAGACCATAAACCGGCTCCAAAAAGTTTGAGGACCACGCCTTTAAAGTGAACCTAATCATGTAAACACAAATATTTAAACATCGTGTTATAAGTTAGACCCCAATTTTTTTAAATCAAGAAACATTTTGAAGAATTTCTTTTATTCAAGTTCACAATCAAGGGTATGTTATATACAAACAGGAGACCATAAGACCCCCTTAAATGTAAAGAAACAGCAGACATTTTTAGAAACCAACTAAAACATATGGACACACTTTAAATCATGTGAACCATCATTCTTCATCGTTCACAATAGCAAAGGAATGAATGAGAATGTAGACAGAGGGCATTTTAGGATCAGATTGCATGTTTTTAAAAATGTAATATTGATTATTGTTCAACTCAGGGCCGGGACAAGGCAGAGACAGAAGAGGCACGTGTCTCTGAGCGCTGCTGAATCTGGGCGCTGCTTAGGGGGTTAAACTCCCCCTGAGCAGCGTA
>CM070035.1:156089370-156108529 GCA_036250615.1 Ptychadena robeensis | reverse complement strand
CAGGGTGAGTACACCTTCCACGTATTGATGGATGTTTGAACCATCTCTTACCTTTCACATCTTTTATCCTTTACCTGAACTTGGTCACGTTCACTCATGGCGACGGTTGCCTCTTGGTCACCTTTATACTTCTGGGTCTCCCCTCTCCTTTATCTTATTTAATCACACATACTAATTTCTCCACTCCTTTTTGGCTTTAACCATGTTGAACTTCGGACACTCTAGTACCGCTATTAGATGGTCGCCCCTATTGCGGCTTGGGCTGTGGTCCCTACGTGCCTGGGCTATTGCTCGCCCCACTGAACTTGGTCTGCCGCTGTTTTCTGTGGGGTGGTTTAATGTTTAGTACCTAGACATGGAGTATACTCTTTTTTCTATTTTGTTATTTATTTTTTTTTACTTTTTTCCCCCTCACCCGCCACATCACTGAACCCAACCCCATTTTTTCCCCTTTTTTTTACCCTCCCCCCCCCTTTCTCTCACCTATAATCACCTAACCAAAAACGCATTCACATATAATTTCATACATTAAAAACTAAAATTCCTGGCCCGAAGACCTATTCCTACACATCCTTTTCCCCCTCCCTCCCCCGCTTCACCCCCCCTTCCTTTCCTCTCACTCATGGATCATATTCACACTTAGTTATGTTCACATATTTGACCACTATCAGCACACTTCAACTTACACTTTTTCCAGCATCCTCCCTTCTTTTTCCCACACTCCTTCCCCTTCACTACCATAAACGCTTGAGATTGGAGTTGTCACCTATTGGCTTTTCCACATACCCCCTACACTGGCTCTTCTTTCCTTATCTACCCTATTAACTTCATTTTTTCACAAGGTTCCCACACTTCACATCAAGATGATGGTGTATATGGTACCAAATTCCTAATTCCCTGACCTATTATTTACACATTAGATAAATTATACTCCCCTCATAGGCTGATGTGTTGAGCCCCTGTCTTTGGGCGATTTGGCCTCTCGTTTCTTGCCCCGTCGCCTCCGCCGCTGTTTGGCTCCTTGTTTGTTCACAGGTTGTGAGTACAATCCATACGCAATTAACCCTTTAATCTTGGTACATCTATTTGAGGCGCTAACTAGTACCCCTCGATGTTCTGTGTTGGTCCATGTTGGTCTGTTCTTGTTGTGTGTATTGTTGTCATTCTAGATCGTTACTTACCTAAATACATGGATAAAGCTTACCCCCTGAGGAAGTGAAACCACGAAACGCGCATTGGGGCACGCTCCTGCGGCTGGCAGGATATTATCCTAACGTTTCTCTGGATTACTGTCAAATGTTAATACCATTATGTACCCATTTCACATTGTCAAATTGTGCGGTTTTTATCTTATGATTTATTCAATTTTTTTCATTAAAACTTTGTTAACAATCTATCTTGTTCTTGACATACTATCCCCACTTAGGCCGTTAAAGTCCCCATGCCCCTGAGATATTTCCCAGGGGGGAATTCAATCTCTGGTAGAAGGCCCCTTTGGCTCCCTTCTCCAGTTGATTAACCCTTATCTATCTTGTCTTTGACTTAGTTTTACACATGTACTCCATCCCATGGAAACCACTAGTAACTAAAATCTCCCCATTATCCAGGTCGCTCTAGACACTACCGTGTTAGCTCCTTATATATCATCCCCTGAAGAAGTCCACTTATTGACGAAACGTACATCGGGGTGATTCAACCCACTGTTGCTTCCATCTGATTGTGGAGAGGTGGTGCCAACATCTCAGGAGTGACTCTATGGGCGTCGTGTCATTATGTATCATCATATACCTTGTACCTGAAAGGGACACACATAGTTATTTTATTTTATGGACAATTAAATGTGCTTATTTTGCCTTTTTATCCATCGACTAATGTGATTACTATGTATTTAATCTTTTTGGCCGTTAAAGTCCCCTTGCCTTTGTATTGCACAAAGGGTATCCAGATGTGAGGGCGTGGGATTTTTACTTCATGCCCCCACTCTTTTTCTCCTATACTCAAATATAACTTGAATTTTTCAGCATCTGAAATGTGCTCAAAAATTTATTTGGCTTATATACCTTGGCTGTATCAGCAAGTAAGCACATTTATGCACCCCAAGTTCTGTGCTGATGTCATAGATGTGACAAAAAAACAACACAAATACACGCCCACCAATGTCATGTTCTCCCATGGCACTGCGTTGGCAGTAGACACCTTGACTGGCCTAGATTCTGTTTTTTAGCAACAAATATGAGCAGAAATTCAATGTTGTGGACAACCTATAAAAAGACCAGGTATTGACTGAAAACATTTGTAACGATTGAGCTGTCAAACTCCTTCAGTGTCACTTGTCTACAGTGTACTTAACACTCCATAGTGGACTACTCTTACATATGTTTTATAAGTTTGGGTTGGTCATGCCCCCAAATATTTATACATCCCCTGTTTCCAGAGATGGGCAAAAGATGGGTGCAGACAGCACCAAGTGTAGAAATATTATTGTAGCTAGGGAGTATAATAACAGAAAACCGAGTCTAGCCCTGAGATCAAGGTAGGCAGAATTCAAATGAAGTTAAAAAAGGAAGGTTC
Organism: Ptychadena robeensis; assembly: GCA_036250615.1. Classification (NCBI taxonomy): domain Eukaryota; kingdom Metazoa; phylum Chordata; class Amphibia; order Anura; family Ptychadenidae; genus Ptychadena; species Ptychadena robeensis. Next base: position 156,105,958 of record CM070035.1, on the reverse strand, counting down.
TTGGCAAAGATGTTGTAAGAGCAAAGCCAATTACAAATGAAGTCCATGATGGCTGATTAGAGCATTTTATCTTATCTTTTGATAGGAACACTTGTGCTGCCAATCTCACACACCAATAAACAGAGGGGAAAACTGTGCAAAAATCTTGATCCTTATGGCAAGAACAGAAATGATTGTCACCTGTTTTGCCCTTGTATAAACATAGTTTTGTAAGTTTGGTGAGTTTGGTTTGGAGAAATGTATGTTAACTGCACCAAACCCTGGCCTCAATGCTTTGGAAAACTTTTTAAAGCGGACCTACCACCAGGAATCTATGTTTTCATGAATGGCAATAGAAGTGCCATAATGGGGGAATCATGAAAAACCCAAAACTACCTAATGAGCAATAGAAATATAATCCGCATTTCTTCATCCTGGTTCATGGTGTCAGAGAAGCTGGCAGAACGTCACACAACACGTGATTTCAGTGGCTGCTTGCCAAGAAGATCACTGAAGCCCCAGTGGCACCCGCGAATTGCCACAGTGCTGGATTTACACGAAAATATGTGTTGTTGTGCGTGTGCGGGTTTGCTGGCCCATTAACAGGAAGGAACAATGAATGGGCCGGGATTAATTAATAATTGCTCATTACAGGTAAAGTTTTGGGTTTTTTCACTGTCCCTATTATTGGCACTTCTAGTGCCATTCATGAAAACATAGATTCCTGGTGGTAGGACCACTGATCCAAGATCCCCAAGGAGTGTTGAACCCCAGTAATTAAGGGCCACGTACAGGTCAAGTTTTGGTATCAACAGGCGTTTTCTTACAATGCCTTAAGCTGGCAAACGACATGGCGATTCTCAGCCGTAGTTGCGGGAGATCATCCGGCATGCACGCTCATGCCGAGCGCATAGTGGCCGATCTCCCGCACTACAGAGGATCGCATTAGGCTGTATTTTTTCTGGCCGATCCTGACACAATTGTCCTACAGAAAAACAATATTTTGCAAAAAAAGACCATAAGGCCATTAATTATATATTTTATTAAATATAGTATAGGGTGGGGGGGGGGGGGGGGTCACATACGTTTGGACACCTAGGGTAGGTTCCAAAAAGGGAAATCCAATAGTCACAAAACTGTTAATACCAATAGTCACAAAACATGGCAACTTGTAGTGCCACAGTAAATATTAGGTGGCATAAGACTGATCTTATGATAAAGCTAATCAAGGACATTTTTAATTTTTTTTTGAAAAGGAACAGGTATTTGTCCTGTTTGTTGCTAATGTTGTGTACCTATGATGGATTGTTGTGCACCACAAAGATGGACGCACTCTTTTTCATCTTATGAACTAACTTCTTTCCTCTTTTCTCATTTGAGAAACCGGTTGTCAGCATGTTTCCAATAACCTATTGACTAGTTATTAAAACTAATGTGAGAAAATTGTAGCAATAGTAAATAGCCCCTGCAGGTTGTAGCATTGTAACTGAGTGTTGTGAGGGATGATCTTGGTAAAACCTACCAGGGGCCAGACCCTGAAGGAGTCTTGGGTGATGTGAAGGATAAGGGTACTGAAGCATGGCAGAGGAGGAAAGATATAGGACTTTAACACGCATCCCATCGGCGGTTCATCATTCTAGATTGGTTGTTGTTAAATATAATCAATGCACAATCACCTGGTGTAATAAAGAAATGTCCACACACTAGATATGCTTCAAACTAGGGTGTGACTTGCAGCAGGAATATGTACATGCTTAGGAGATAGGGTACAGACATTAGGGAACACACAGTTGCAAACAGTGTATAGAATATGGCCCAGTGCTGACAGTTGTAATCTAAGAGGGAAGAGATTGCTTCCCAGGGCACTTACTGTTGGAGTTTTTCTATCCAGAACCACCTTAAGGCCTTTGGGGGAAGATGATCAACTTAAATTGTGCACTAGACGATCCTACTGATCCCCAGGCCCAGTGGCCTGTGCCCTGTGTGATCTTGGTAGGCAGGGTCAAAGCCAGCGCAGGAACTGACTAGCCCTCCCTCATGTATCATATGTATATGTCTCTTGGAGCAAGGCACCTCCTTTGAACTGGGCTGAATCATGTATGAGAACACACAGTAACTGTTTCATGGCCAAATCCAATACAGCGTTTATTCAAAAGGTCTCCACATTTGAAGGTTTGACGTCAACAGTGTAGTACCACAGAAGCATCTTGAGCTGTCTATTGGATCACAAATACTCTAACACACTCATATACCTTACAATCTTACCATACAAGTTATGTACAATCATCTTTTGTTCTACCAAAACCATGTAATATGAGGACCTTTCTAAACCTTCCAATTACTATGTTTTCTATCAGGGAGGACCCGACACCTACATAGTTGTTGGTAGATCTAAAGGTAAATCTAAAGGAAATTGTATGGAGTGTATCTAAAGGTGTATTTAACCTGATTATAGTCCTTGACCATGTAAATATCTACAAGCAATATAGTTTTACAAGGGAGAAATCAGCTAATAAGTAATATATAGCTCTAAAGCTGGCCATAGACGTCTAGATCTATGGCCAGCTTGTAGCAGACTCATTACAGCGTGTTGACGTCACCAGAACTGGCCGGAATCCTGTGTGCTCCACTAACACAGGGAATTCCCGTCAGATTGCAGCCAATTAACTTGGAGGGGTAGGAGACTCCCCCTCCACATTATCTGACTACAACAGGATTGGCCACAAAAAGAACAATCAGGACAGATCACCGTATAGTCCTACCTGCCATCTTTTTGGGTCGAAACATCAAGGTGGGCACTACTGTAGTTGCAGGCCAGCGACCACCATGCGTTCGGCAGGAGTGTGCACGCGGGTTGATCGCCCGCAACTATGGCCGGGAATCGGCACGTCGATGGCCTGCTTAAAAGTCAACCTGTGCAATACATTATTAAAGAACACATACGCTTGCAATGCCACAATAGCACAATAGTTATTGATAATAAACCTACATCGTATGAATGATGGAATTCTTAAATTTACAAAACTGTTTCAAAGTAAGTGGACATAAATGTGCTTTAAAAATATGTCTAGAGTTTTAGTTTAAAGCCGAAAGAGTTAACGACTTGTTGTAAATCAATTAAAATAAGTATATTTGATGTGACTAAATTTAATATAGCTTTATCCTGGAAAAGAAAAGTGCAAATGCTATCAATTTGTTTATAATCTTTGCAATCTGTAATCTTATGATTCACAAACACAGGCCTGCTGTTCATTCATTATTATTTACAATATTCTCCCTGCAGTAAAAGATGTCTTTTGTGCTCCATTTTTACCTTAAGTACTCCTCCATTCTTCCAGTATTGATCCTGCTATGTGAAAGGAGACTCTTCCCAATATGGGCCTGTAGTGTCTGCAGGGAAATAAGACTGAGCTGGTAAGATGTGCTTCCTTTAATTCACCACTCATGATGCGAATATTGGGTTTTTCTGCCATGATTTCGTTTTGTTTTCTTTTTCTAAAGATTATTTGTAGCATCTCACTGCTGGGTTTGCAGAATCTTTGGAGGGTGTGGGGCTTGGCCAATCATAACAAAATAATACTAATAGGATATGAAAAGGAGAGCACTCAAGCAGACCCCCGTAGCACAAAACAATATAGCAACCAGAGACCATTGACTTGATTCACATAAGATCGATGTATGAATCATTTGTTCATATTGTTTCTTAAAATAAACCAGAAAAGAACCAGCTATAGTTGGGCTTTTGCAAAAAATCTAATAATTTGTCTTAAGGAACAACCTTAAGCTGGCCATAGGTGTTTAGACGTTTAGGCGTCAATCTGCCGCAAATTACATGGTTAAAAGTTTAATTCGCCAATTAATAGGATGGGAAATAGATGTAAGAAATTATGGACATGTCCGTAATTTGTTAGAACAATCCTATTACTTAACTTAAGTAAGTAAAGGGTGTCTAGCTGATTCTCAGCAGGACTGGCTGTGCTTGATGACGTCATCACACGGGGTCGATCTGCCAGGAGATCGACAGAATTTCGAAACGTCTATGGGCACCTTTACCTTTGGTAAAGTTTTTTTTTTCTTCATAATTTCCACACAATTTGCTGACCACAGCCCCTCTGAGGTAATACTTGACTTACTCTTTGGAGACATTTTCTGTAACACAGTCCATGGTTACTCTTCTTCATGCTAGGTATGCTTACCTTGTGCATTTTATAGCTCACCATACCGGACCATGGTAATATATCTTATCCATACTTTTCTATGTAGGATGCTCAGTATTTTGGTTGGTTAATGATGGGTTAGCCCAATGTAGGAATGTGTGTTCCAAATCTTGGTTTGAGCTCTAGGGTGTTTGCAGAAATAACATAATGGCTTCTGGAATAAAGTTGAATCAAAGTTGAGGACCAGAGTTCACAGCACAGTAGTCCTTTTGAATGGGGGCGTGTAAAATAAGCAAGAAGAAGCACTATGGGCGATTCCCTGCCCTCCCTCTTCCCTTTACATCATTGGCGTCATCAATGACACCAGGGATGTGAGGAAAAGAATGACATTGCCTCAATAACATGGAAGCCAATGGTGCTGCCCTCCTCTACGCCTGCCCTGCGTTATCGACCCAGAAAGGATTGGTGAGTCCGTCAATATTCAGAATCGCCAAGGGCTCTCTGGGGATAAGTGAGTATGGGGGAGTGTAGCTCTGGGTGAGCTACCATGAGCTACATTTAGGGCAAATGCTCAGGGGGTTTAACCACACTACTATGAACATAGGATAGGCTCTACTGCTGTAAAGCACCACAACTACCTTTACTGTTCTCCCCTGCATGATGCCTTTCAGAGCCCCTTAAATTCCTCTACAAAGAATGACCTTCTGAAATCTTTGCATAGGTTTAGGCAGGCCTCCTCCAAACTCACAGGTAGCATATTTAGAACTGGGAGAGGTGGCAAATGTTTGTTCTGAGAGACTAAATAAAGAAGTCCCTTAACTTTTGACCCGAAGAGTAGAGATGGTTGTGAAATGAGAACATGAACATAGTAGCATCAGCAATGAGAATGGTTCTCTTTTTTTTTGTAAGTATTTGTAGAAGCACATGTAGTTTGAGCATAAATTAGGTTCAATTCAAAATTAAAGTTTTTTAAGTTGAAACTATGAACCTAATTAATGCAAAAAAAGTTCCAGCAACCCTTCCTTACATCTATACCATTTCTATTGACCATACCATGTTCAGGGGCTTTGTAATTAACTCAAAATCAGCTAAATAAAATTATGCTATCGTCTCTAACAAAGATTATATTGACCTCTGTGGAAATATACAGAATGTCACAAAAATAAGTACACCCTGTGGTCAATAGTTTATAATCCCTTTGAATGGGACAACACTGAAGATATGACACATCCCCATAATGACAAGTAGATGCCATTGCAGTGAACAAGGTGAACGCAGCACAGGCCAGATTAGGAAGCTAAGCGGGCCAGATTTTGCTTGTGGGCCATAGTTTGCCCATGACTGGCCTAGACTGTACATAAGAAGGAGGTAAACATTCACATGTTACATTATAGGTAGGCTTATATATGGTCTTGCAGGAAATCTTAAGCTAGCCATATACATATGAACGTTTGCTCTATCAATCTTTGATTTGATTGGCTTGTTATATTGAAATATCGACTTTCAGTCTACCAACAATCGATCATACTACCACACAGTGTGAACGATTCTAAACCGTTTAATGACTCTCAGAAGCCATGTGCACATGCTTCATAGTACAATCAGATACAAAATTGGTCAAAATACCAAGAAAACCCATCAGGTTGATTTCATGTTTTCTTTTCGGCAATCGATTCAAGTAAAAAGGAGCCGGTTTTCAGACCATTGACTTAAACCATAACTTTTTTTAAGCCAATCGAACCCCAACATTTGCCGCATATGCCCACCTTTAGTGCCCCAATGAGACCTGTAATCTACAGGTGTAATTTAGAATTCCGTTGTCTGTCTGAATTGACTTTTTACTGTAACACCACCATCACTTTTTTGGTATTTATGTGTAATTTTTATGTGTATTTTTGCAGTCATTAAACCATTTAAATAAAAGCCTGGAAATCAAAGCATAGAACGTAGTGTAACATGTGGATTGTAAATATTATTTCTTCTTTGAGAATATGAAGCCTCCTCAAGGTGGAGCTCTGTGTCCATTGCTAAGAAATCACAGGGGAAGAAAGCAAGCCATGGCACGTCTTGTAGTGTTACTGGAAAGCTAGCCATTCACTAAGTAAAATGTTTAATCAATTCAATAAAAAATTCGAATTGATTAAAATTTCTGGGCAGAATGACGATCAAATTAAAAATGTATAAGACAAGGAAGGTTCTTTTGTTGATTGGTTAACTATTGCCATGAAAGCCCAAAAAATTTATGTCAAAGCCAAATATTTTAATTAAAAATAAAATTATATATAATTTTGTTATATGTAGATTAAAACAACCATTAGTATGATTGATTATGTCAAAAGTTTGTGATTCTAACATGATACGCTACATGGGGAGCAGTTAGAAGAACTCAAAGCAAAGCAAGAGTAGCAAGAGTAGCAATGAAAAAGCGTCAACATTTAAGCTGTAATTGTTCTAAACAAAATAAAATATGGGCGCCTCTTCTTAGTCTTTTTTTTTTTGGAGGCAACACACCTCCAGACATGAATTACTTCATCAAGGAGGCAGAGGCACTAGAGGCACTAGAGAGCGACCAGAAGTCGAACAACATCAAAACCACTGTCACAGCGGGTGACACCGGTGATTCACGAGTGTGGACCCACTGGACCAACTTGCACGGTTGGCAGGGGTGCAATCTGTGGCGCAGAGTATTCACCAGACCTCCCCGCAAAGGGAGTTGGAATTGGCTGTAGGTAATCCCCAGTTTGCGGTTCCCTGAAAGCACCTGTGCAAGATGGCTGCTAAACCAATACGTAGTGCCAAGCGTTTAGGAGTAGGAGAAGTCAAGGGTCAGAAGCTGGGGAGTCAGGAAAGATACCAGGGTGAAGTGCCAAGGATCAAGGCATAAGGGTAGTCTAAGGAACAAGCAGAGGGTCAGGAACCGGGATGTCATAAGACCCAAAGATCAGGTGACTTCCTGTCACCTGAGGCTCCCTTATAAAGGCCAGGAGGGAGGAGCAACTGATAGGTAATGCAGGACAATAGCATCCAGCAGAGGGAGCTCCAGGTCTGGAAACCCAACCCCTGATGTTAAGGACGGTTCTTTGACCTGGAAGCAGCTACAGCAGACACAGATTTTCTAGTCCTGCTGGGATCTGTGACAACCACTAATTGACGAAGAATTCTAAAAGAGGATATCTATCCCCTCAAAAGCCCTGACACCATTACGGCTGCTGGTACAAGAGCTCAAAGCTCAAGTCCCAACAACCGAAAGTACAAATAAAGGCCAAGCAGTAAAGAATACAGATCCCAATTTTCTGACCTATTTGGGGCTCCCAATAGCTTAAGATCCAGGATAATAACCCCTCATCTTTCTTTCCTTTTTTTTCTCTCTCAAGAAACCACCCCTCTGGAGGTCCTAGAATACAGGAACCCCGTGGGAACCAAAGCAGAGAGACTTCCCCACTTAAGTCAAGATTTTATATTCACTGATCAGTGTGCAACTTTATTCTCTTGACCTGGACACATCCCAGAGAGAGGAAAACTAGAACAAGTGAGGTAAATTTGTAATTGCAATTATTGGTAGACACAGTAGTGGAAGTGTGTGTGTCTTAGGCTATGTTACCATTATACGTCGGGATCCCAACATAGAACATAGACTTACCTGCTCAGCAGATGCTGTGTCTTCACTGAGCAGAGCCACTCCAACGATGCAAGTCTCAACATAGTCGAGTACGGTGAGCCTCTGCATCGGTGGGTGTGTAAACAGAGCATCCGCCAAGCAGGCAATGTCTATGTGCTACGTCGGGATCCCCACCCAACAATACACTTAGCAAAGGGGGTCCCGACGTATCATGGAAACAAGCCCTTGTATGGTGAATGCGTGACCACCCACAGGCAGAAGACCAATCGGCATTCTATGCACCCCCTCTACCTTCCTGGCAAAACACTGAGTTTGTCTGCGGAGGCAGAGGCAGGTAAGCTCTCAGAAAAAAGAACAAGAAATCTGCTCAGCTAGGGCAGCATTAACAAGCTGTATGGTTGTCAGCTGATACACATACACAAAGCTCCAGCTTTACATAGACAGTGGTCAGTTCTCTGTCAATGTAGAGCACTGCTCCATATGGCTGAGCAGAAGGGGAAGCTGACCGAGTCAGGGTTTTGATGGTGAGTCTAATCAGCCAAAGCACCTCATAGGGTGGAAAATATGGTATATCCTTCATTCTTAGTAATTACAGAGCAATTTTGGAATCCCCCACAACTTTCTTCCAAAATGGTCACCTGGACAAAACAGTGCAGATGAATCTTCCCAGCAGAGACACATACACTAAACTTTGTATACTGAAGCTCGAGCAATTGAGCTATGTTAATGTATTTTTTCTTTTTTTTAGTAAAGCAAATATGTTCAGCCTGTTGTATATTTTAAAACATCCCTAAAGCACATCTAAACTCCCTTGCTGGCAAACCCCCTATTTTTTGGACGATCTGTAAAAAAAAAAGATAAAAAACCTTTACCTTTAAGGAAATATTACTAAAAGTCCCTCGTAGCCCGTCCTCTTCACTAGTGATGAACAGCATAGGCAATATTCACAAAATATCGCACATTTGCAACAAATTCGTAAATTCATGAATTCGTGATCTCCAGTCATTATACCCTTTATTGCCAATATTCACATATTTTTGCAATCAACACTACTGATGTAAAAATCTTGAATATTTGCGATTTCAAATATATAGCACTATATTCAAGATCTTCATGAAATATTCGAAGTGCTGATATTCAAAATAAAAATTTGTGATTTGAATCTTAAACACTACTCTTCACTACAGTAATCCTCGCCCTTCTGGTTATATCCAATACAGAAAGCTGTCACATCAGCAGGTCTCTATACACTGTTCTCTTTGCCATTGAAAACAATTGTATCTAGCCCCCAGTGGCTGTACATGGTACTGCAGCTATTAACCCCAGTAGACTGTGTGGGGGTTCAGCTCAAAGGGGTGCTCCCAAAACAGATAAATCCACGATAAAAGTGTCTCTTTACGGCTTCTGCCTATATTCATTGTCCAAAACTCACCCTCGCAGAGGTTAACAGACATCCAAACAAAATAACTCAAAAATGCCAATCCTCCTGGCTTGGAAAACGTCCAACATTTTTCCTCAGTTGAGCTTACCAGTAGTTACAGGCCTGGGCCTCACACTCTTTGTGAGCCCCCTGTATCAACTGCCCTAGTAGCCACTTTAGCCCTTTAAGGAAAACACAAACAAAACCTCAGCAACCTAATGGCGGTGGGCAAATTATTCCGGAACTGCTTCCAGGACACCATCTAACGGTCCATTCACACAGTGACAGATGACCAGTCTGTCACAACTGGAAAAAACATGGCAACTTCCATAGAGGAAAGAAGAGTAGGTATTAGTATATTGTTTTAGGATTTTGGAGTGATTGAGCCATTAGAACAGCTCACATGTACAGTAAGTAAAAATTATATTTTTATCAGTTGGCTGAAATAGGTAAACAAAAAATATCAATCATATTTTCCTGAAACTATATATCAATGTTTGTTAAATCTTAAAATGTTAAATGTTTGTTCAGTCTTAAAATGTTAAATGTTTGTTAAATCTTAATAACAAGAAATACAATCATTTTTTACAAAACAACAAGATATTTCCTTTGAATATGTTACACAGGAAAGCTATCAGGATTATAGGTATAGACAGGTTCTGAATACACTGGTTTTAATTCAACAATTGGCCAGGGATATTTAAAGAAAATCTCGATCTCTAAGGTGGCCTTGCTACCTTGATCATTTTAAAAACATTGCATTTGTTTATCCTTGTGGAATAAAGGTTAAGTTAATAAAAAAATGTAGTCTGTGAATGCAAATTGATTTCTTCCAGTACAGTGCTCATTGCCTACTTTCCACATTCAACCTGTATCGTCTTTAGAAAGAAACAAGGAAAGTATTTTAATGGACAGACCCACCGACCCCCCCCCCCCCCCCCCCCCCCCCCCCCCCCCCCCCCCCCCGCGCACCGCCCGACAATATTTCACCAGATAGGCTCCAAAATGACATTTATAGGAGAACTCTATTCACAGATCAATTATGCACATGGAAAGGGAAAGTTTTCACAGAGTCTGCTTATTTCATACCAGGACAGAAGTAAGGTTTTAATAATAATTTGACCTCCCGATATATTATAAATACTTTCAGGTCAAAGAGAATATCTGACACTTTATGTTTCAAACTAGTGGTACATATTAGGATGATTAGATTGGTAGCCTATAGTCAGTGGCATCACTAGGTTTGGTGTCCTCCGGTGCCAGAAACCTATGGTGCCACCCCATAGTGGTATGTATGGTGTGCTGCAAGTTATATGGGTGTCAAATTACAAATTGTGTGCAAAAGTGTGTATATTTTTATATATATATATATATATATATATATATATATACACTTTGGACCCTGTCCAATACTTTGGCTGATCCTCAATCTCCATCCAAAGTAATGGCGATTGAACAGGCATGTAACATATTGGAACGCGCACGACAATCAATCATTTGCCAAACATCATTCATGTATGGGTATCTTAAAGTGTTGCCAAGTATGCACGGATATGTATAGCCAGGAATCTAGGAAAGTTGCTGCAGGAAACCTAATTCGGCTTGGGACTCAGGATTGTACCATTCACAAGGGGTGAGGGTAAACAAAAGGCTGTGATGTAGTTGTCTATTTATGAAGATTGGAGCTTTTAGTCCTTGCATACAAAAGAGTTGGAAAGATTGTGCCACTCTGTACTCCCACACCAGGCTAGTGATGCCACTGCCCACTGTAGATAATATGTAAAAACATCTTTAAGCTTAATTCTTAGTTCAACACAATCGTCACCTTGCAGTGCAGCTAACCCTTAGTAAATATATCCGCTCCCTCTATCCCCTTCAGCTATTTTGACCACATGACTGGTACCTGCAACCACAGTGTGACATTTAAGGGTGCAGTCTCTGACATCCTCACCCACTATGCAGAGCCTTTAGCTTTGAATTGAAAGGGAGGCCACACAATCACTATGATCGTCCACTTCACTTCTTCATTGGACTGGACCAAGGAACCCTATCTGTCTTGCCAATGCCCAGGTTAACCAAGGTTCAATTCACAGCATAGAGTAGTTGGATCCTGACTGAAATTTTTGGTAAACCAAATAGAAAGGGTGCTAGTAAGGTCTAGATTGTCTCCGTAGAAGTGGGATACATGAGCAGGCAGCATTAATAAGTGGATCATCAGTTTGTAAGCATTGATAGACAGGCGGTTCAAATGATGGAAATATGGTGCTGGTCCACCTCCCAGATCACTTTTTGAGCATCAAAAGGGTTAAATATTCATAACAGTCCTCAAAAATATGCAGTGGAGTGCTGTAGTGTGTATATATTGTGTGTGTAGCCGACAATGGCACTGTATATATTTATATATGTATATACCTTTAAACCTTTTGTGTAAATCTTAGAAGCTGCTGGAATATCTGGTTTACTCTATGTGTTCTGCCCAGCAACAGGTCAAGGTGCAGCCCACAGGGAGAGGTTATAAATGTGAGTCATGTAAGAGAATCATTGTACTGTCCTGAACTCACTTCTGGGATTGTCTGATTTAACAGGGCTGTAGGCGATTGGCAGCTCTCTTTAAGTCACCCCCCCCCCCATGGGAGCAGGTGATTCCACTGGCATGGGGAACTACAGGACCCAGCAGTAACAATGTGAGTGTTTAACCTGGATGGACTAGGGATATAGAAAGAGGAACTCCCCCTATAGCATATCCAGCAATACCTCAATAAACTGTCTGCCTCCCCCAATACATGCACCTGTCCTATTCCACTGAGCAGAGAAATTGGCCTTCCAGTAGCTGGTAGAATTGTATGCGGTGTAGTCCCTTAGCTTTGTGCCCCATCCCTGGCCTGACAGGTAATGGTAATTGGAATTGTATATATTTTCCCTTATGCTAGGCATACACATGCCGAGTAGGTCAGACAGACCTACTCCGATATTCACCGGAATGCAAACGTGATGACGTCATCACGTTTGCACCCCGGTGCATTCTGGGGCCCCTTCAGTCGGGCAGCACCCTTCGAGTGCTGGCCATAAGCTGCAATGAAGACGCCGTCTTCATTGAAGCTTATGGCATCGGCTTGCCTCGGCTTGCATCGGCCAGAGAATATCGGACACGTCCGTTCTCTGGCCGGCCAGGCTGTGGGGCGACAGGGATCTGTCGCCCCATGTGGGCACATGCCGATAAGCGGCCGATTTTTAACCTGACCGACGGCACGAGCGCACACGCCCGTCGGTCAGGTTAAAAATCGGCCGCTTATCGGCATGTGTATGGCTAGCATTAGACATTACCTTATTGGATCCAGCCTTGTGTTTAACAGTACATTTGAAGCAAGGCACATGCTCCTTAAAGAATCCAGTTGATCCGTCAGGCCCCCAGCAAACCGGGTGTAAATTCCGAGATTGGTCTGCATGCACCTGCAATCATAAATGATCGGTGTCTTAAGGGTGACCTTGGTCAACGCTACAGTGCCACGGGCTTCTTAATGCCTCCAACATTGATCAGAAATCATGCTGTTACATTAAACTGGACCTACCACCACACTGCACAATTTACACTATCAGAAGCAGGACTGCTGATTAGTGATGGCCGAACATCAGCCTGGACTGTCCGCGAACGGGCGGGTCAGACTTTTAAAGAAGTCCGCCGTCCGCCTGTTCGCGGACACATTCAAATTCCCCGCCTCTAGGTGGGGAATTTGAATCGGAAAAACCCTGGAACGCATCCTGGAACGCATAGTTCCTGGTTACGGGAGCCGGATGTGACGTCACTGACGTCACTTCCTGTTCCGAGCCGGTACTTTCACTACAAGACCGGCTTCATGCCCGGTCTTGTAGTGAAAAGATTCTTCCACCGGCACGATGTCGCAGGTTCTGATCCTGCCGGAGGAAGAATACAGTTCTTCTTCTCGCCGACGAACGGGGCGGGTCGAACACCCGTACTGTCCACCGGAGAGAGGATGGGCGAACATGCTTGTTCGCGGCCATCACTACTGATACTGATGGACAGTTCGGCCATCACTACTGATAATTAGGCAATTACTGCTCAAAATGTTCCGTACAGCAGAAGAGGTGATTTTCTGTCTCTTCCTTCCCACTGTATGACTTACCTGCTGTGGCAGCTTGTAAAACCATCATGGCTGGGACACCTGGGAAGAAGTCCATAGTCTTGTGTGAATTGGAATGCAGCTTCACATCTGCAGAATCTAACCTGATGTAATCGAAGCTCCATCTAGTGGCCATTTTATAAAGATACAGCCCTATAATCAGAATGAAGTAAGGGCAGAATTACTTCTGTCCTGCCCTTAATAAATATGAATTCCCCGGGTATAAGGAAGTGAGGAAGGTGAGTACGTTGTTTTTTTTTATTCTGTAGCAGTTTTCGCAGACAGACTACTGACAGGTAAGTATTATGTCAATGTAATGTAAGTATTTTTTTTATTTTGAGTAAAGAACCGTTTTAAGCATGTGTTCTAGAAGAATATTTTACCCTTTATAACCCTGAAATCCGGTCCGGGGGATTTTCAATGATAAATCCTCCTCATCGTGCTTCTTGATTGGTTCCTTGTGAAACTTCTTTCTCTCATCCATCCAGTTTCAACTTTCAAACAGAATATGAAAAACTGTATTGATCAACTTTATCTGCGTGCTTTAAATCAGCCTGGAGTTCATTTTAACAGTCCACAGATGCAATTTACTCATGCTTGGTTCGATATTTTGAGTTCATTTTTTATTTAATAAATTTTTATTAATGTAAATAAAAATTAACTCGGAGTTCTAGAAAATACAGCAGTAGATCTTCCTTCACATTATTCCTGTAAATAACAAAGCTGATCCATTGTTGTATTTATCATGAAAAATCATGAACCAAGTGCCTGATATTATACTTGTTTACTGGTAAAGATTTGCCCTGAATGGAGATTCCCTTTAATAGGAAACCTGCCTTGTTTTGTTGCATTATATCCTGTTATGTCTGCATGCTATTGATCAAAATTATGTACAACAGAAAGAACTCAGGCACCGCAATGCAATGATTAAACAACAATATTGATCTGCCAAATGTATAAAAGCCATAAACTGTGGCCTAACCAAGAGGTCAGTTCATAAACTTCTCCTTAATATGAAAAGACAAAGACACCCAAAGATTGAAATGCAAAATGAAAGCGCTCTGAATTTCACTTAAGACTTGTTTTTGAAAAAAAAGTCATTATTGAGGCCGTGAAGTTCAAAATCGGAATCGGGAGTCGCATTAAGACTCGGTTCATGGATATTTGTGATTTAAGAGAAAAGAGAGTAAACAGAGAAGTAGGGCATGCCAACCCAGGACTTAACTAATTGGAAAAGAGCCCAGGCAATGTCTTTCTATCTTAACGAGTACATTAATGCTTTGCCCTAATGCTTCATCCATTTTGTAATTAACCGTTGAGACAGCTGTTAATTTGTTTTGTGGCTGTGCACATGTTACTGACGATACAACGCATCCAGCGCACAATGCTAATGACACAACCATGCGATGTGTTTATATCGACAGTAGCAGACGGCACAAAGGCAAGCCCAATTACGGAGAGCAGTGTTTTCTTTTGTTCCTGCATGGGGAAATGGAAATATCAATTAAACAAACAAATACAGAAGCGAGTTGAAGAAATAAACAGTGTTTGTGGGCAACGTGTCACACCGTCTACTAACAGAGGATGATCTGAGACTCAGCCTAGAGTGATAATTTAAATATCTTACAAGGCTTGACCCTTGATGTTTAAAATGTATATTTATTTGATTTTGATTTTTGTTTAGTTTAGTTTATTCCTAGCCAAACAAATTGATATTCAGCCAGTTCCCAGTCATTTCAACTTTAAATAGAAATTTAAATAGATATACAGAGTATATATATGGAGTATAAGGCAACTAAATCTATACAATCTGCAGTCAAATTATTGACTCAATTTGAATTAAAATATTGAATTAGAAATGTTGATATGTATTGTTTTATAATATGTATATATAAAGTTTGCCCACACTTTTTTGTCTTGTGAGATACCTTTAAAATGACCAAGTAAAAATTATCTACCAACACAAAAATAGTAAACCTATTTATTTATATATACACCAAATATACTTTGTATTTAAAATATATATTGCTTACCTTGCACCAGCATGAACATTTATTTCAGCATGGCACAATACAATTTTGTTAATGTTTGGCCATTACCTTACTATATGTTAATAAAGAGGGGAAAAACAAAAGGCAGGGCTCTAATCTAATCAAATCTAATCCTGTTGCCTTTCAGATCTACCGGTAGATTATGACCTTCTATTTAGGCACCCCCTATTCTATAGTACAGAGTACAAAGCAAGTAAATCTATACAGTCGGCAATCACATTATTGTTTCTTCAGTTACCATGACCTATTTTAATAAGAGACAAATGTACCGTAACCTGATCATTGCTATTTTGGTATTGCAGTTGGCAACATTTTCAAAATTCGAAAAAGTATATCATTATAGTTCAAAGAAAAAAAAATCATTCTGGTATTTTCAATAGTTACTAAAATACTCTTAAAAAGTAAAAAAAATCCTTCCATAGATTGAAGTATATAGAAGGGAAAAAGTGAGACAGAAAATGGAAAATGGTATGATACTTCTTTCCTGATGCGCTCCATTGCAACAAAATCCCACCTTGGTTTAAGACTAGTTATCGAACAGTATTTGTGGCCAGGGGAGTTTGATTTATAGACAGTTCCTATAAGGGTTAAGGGGAGGAGCTAAGCCCAATGGTATGCTGACATGGAGCCAACAAGAAAAAGGATATTGTCTGGGTCAGGGTTGTCCATCTCCAGTTCTTTAAGATCACATGAAGACCAAAATGAAGTATATGTCATGTCACTCTCTTTCTGTGTCTATACATACCTGCACGTGTACTATACAGTATATATTTGTATATCTGTGCGGAGAGTCAAAGTGACAAAATAATAAACATGGAAAAAGGAAAATGTAAAAGATTGCTTATCAATCTTTATCTTGTGATTGACATAGTGAGGTTAGTGGATATGTTTGTGCAGTCATGATTTTGAGAACAGAGGGATTTCTCTGTCATTTCTAACCAATACAAATCCCTTGTTTTGAATATGTTTAATGTGAATTTAATTTCTCCCTCTCCACTGGCCGTAAAAAAGTGTTTATTGATTTCTAGCTGATTGCATAGCATACAATGTAAGGGGAAGGTCAGAGGAGGTACTCAGGATTCTGGTTTGCATATATAACAATAAGTATAAACTAAAGGAAATGTTAACAATAATATCTATCTATCCATTTGTCTATCTATGTGTCTATCTATGTGTCTATCTATCTATCTATCTATCTATCTATCTATCTATCTATCTATCTA
>CM070035.1:156075927-156089270 GCA_036250615.1 Ptychadena robeensis | reverse complement strand
CCCTGAAGAAGCCCCTTAGGGGGAGAAACCTGTTGGCTGGTCTGCCAAGGGGACACTTAAACTTTTGGGGGATATGTTTCAATGTTGTACAGTATTTTTTATTTTGTGCATCATGATGCTTTAGGGATCGCTCATAAGACGGTCAGATATTGAATAAAGAGTGTTTTAACTTTTCAAACATCCTGTGATTGATATCATTATGCTAGAGTGCCAGGAAAGCCACTGTGGTAGTTTTGAATTGGTTTAGTCCTATATGTTTCAGGAGTGGCACCACAATCACTCCTTTCATTGACCTGTGATTGGTTAGAAGTGTGACAAAAATGAGATCTCAAAAATACTCCCACCAACGACATGCTCACCCATAAGCATTAGAAGTCTCCATTATACTGCTACACCAGTAGATTTTTCCATATTGGCTCTTGATTAGTGATGGCCCAACATCGGCCAGGTCCATTCACGAACAGGCGGATTGGACTCTTTGGGGTTTTCACTGGAAGTCTCTAGTGAAAAGATTCTTCCTCTGGTCCGAACTTTCTGCTCCTGATCCAGCCAGCGGAAGAATAATAAGCTTCTCCCCGACGGCTAACGGGGAGGGTCAAACTCCCGTACCCATACGTGTCACTACTCTTGATTGGCTACTGATGTCAATCTGTTCAGCCTGAATGTGTTTTATAAGAGAATCCACCACAAGGTGACAAATCTTACCTTAGTTAGTAGAGATGGTGCATGAGATTCCTACATTTTGAAATTAGCACATAACCTGCATGCAGACTGAAATTGAGCCAATAAAATGCAACTACTTCTGTGCGTGATAGGCTCAGTTTCAGTCTGCATACAATTTGCATGCCCTTGAATTTTCTGTAGCTGATTGACAAGTTAACCTGCAACCTTTAGCTAAACTTAATAAGCCCAATATTTACTGTGACAAAATTGCATAAAACAAGATTCACCTTTCAGCTCTCAGCATAATGAAGTAAATGTGGGCAGAAAATAAAGAAACTTGACTGATCCCATTTAAGAGAATTATTTGTGAAAATATATAGTTAACATACCATTCATAAAGAAGCCTCTTTCTGGGAGATTATTTTCTATGGATGATAGGGATGGCAAGTTCTCTGAGGTAAAGGTACTCCTAGATGAGAATTTAGGAAGAATCACATGATCAATTTGATCAGCTGATCAATTCAAACTTTGGCCTACAGAGCAAGTAGAAAAAAGATCAGCTGACTACATTGATTATGTGGTTCTTCATTAGTTCTATTGCAAGAACATTTTTATAAGAACTTGCCATCCTTAATCATGATGTGGCTAATTTAGTAAAGCCATAAAAACACCATTTACCTAATTGACTGCCAATTCACTTTGAAAAGAATACCCAATCATGTACAGAAAAGATTAAAAAACATTGTTTTTGCTTGCATATGATTGGATGATTGAAGT
Source organism: Ptychadena robeensis (assembly GCA_036250615.1). Classification (NCBI taxonomy): domain Eukaryota; kingdom Metazoa; phylum Chordata; class Amphibia; order Anura; family Ptychadenidae; genus Ptychadena; species Ptychadena robeensis. The sequence continues at coordinate 156,087,830 of CM070035.1, read as the reverse complement.
CAGCCACAATTATTTTTTGTTATAATTTTCTTTTGTAGCTTACTTTAAAACAGCTTCAAAGTAGACTTTTTGAAAGTTTGTTTTGTTAAAGTAAGAAATCTTCTAAACTACTATTCTGAATGTCAAACTTCTTTTACATTTAAGAATGCATAATTCTCATAATTATTTCTATTTGAAAAATCACTTTAAGCACAAGAGACGAATGAGACATCCCTTTTGTCAGACCTCTGAGCTGATGTTGCTTTGGTCATTTTAGAGATTTTTATAGCAAATATGGAATATCCATTTTAGGTGCCATATAAAAAGGTACCTTTCTTGAGTTTAAGAACAGTAAAGGTTAGAAAACTTGAATTCCTATATTGAAATGTTCATAAACTTGAAAATTGATTCTAAGGACTAGGTGAATAGGAAGTGGGCAAGCAACAGAAGGAAGTGGGATTATACCACCATGTGGATTACACCTTCCATGTGGAAGGAATACATACACAGCAGGCGAAAGAAGAGTGGACAACCATGTTTGAGCTTTCTGAATGAGCAGAGATTTTTTATAGCAAATATGGAATAAACATTTTAGGTGCCATATAAAAAGGTTAACTTGAGTTTAAGAACAGTAAAGATTAGAAAACTGGAATTCCTATATTGAAATGTTCATAAACTTGAAAATGTATTCTAAGGATTAGGTGAACAGCAAGTGAGCAAGAAACAGAAGAAAGTGGGATTACACCACCATGTGGATTACACCTTCCATGGGGAAGTAATACACACACAGCAGGCGAAAGTAGAGTGGACAACCATGTTTGAGCTTTCTGAATGAGCAGAGATTTTTTATAGCAAATATGGAATATACATTTTAGGTGCCATATAAAAAGGTACCTTTCTTGAGTTTAAGAACAGTAAAGATTAGAAAACTGGAATTCCTATATTGAAATGTTCATAAACTTGAAAATGTATTCTTAGGACTAGGTGAACAGGAAGTGGGCAAGCAACAGAAGGAAGTGGGATTACACCACCATGTGTTAGGAAGGAATAGACACACAGCAGGCAAAAGAAGAGTGGACAACCATGTTTGAGCTTTCTGAATGAGCAAAAATTTCAACCTTACCATCGCATGCATCATTTTCATTTTTTGCTAATGGTAAGAATTCCATCCTTACCACTAGCATGCATAATTTACCAAAACTAAAAAGAGTTGATCATTTAAAGAAAAGTTTTAATTCTATTTATTGTTTTATATGCCTAAAGTTTGTGCCTTTTACTGACATTTCCTATAGCCTCAAGTCTATAAAAATACACTTTTATTAAATGCTTATTATACCTTGAAAGTTGCTGTACAAGACAAAAATTCAGCCCAGTGGTTCCCAAAATTTCCCTGCAGGGCCACCCTTTTCTATATAGAAACATTGTTGAGCCCCCCCCCCCCCCCCCCCCCCCCCAGAATACCACTGCACCCCCCAATTTTGGAACCATGGTGTGGACACAGTGGACCTAAATTAAACATTTGGACAAAGTCTTCTTGCAAAATGTAAAGGGGGGGGGGGGATATCTTTCCATTCTGTAGATTAAGTTCCTCTCTCCAAATCCACAATTGTAGTCTCTCATTTTCTAACGTTTCTATCATTCATTTGCCTTGGCCATAGACAACACAACATAGTCTGATTACGTTATATTTTCTTCCACAGACCCAAATCTGGCAACAATAATAAAAAGCCATTACTCAAGCCACTAAATCCATTAGCCATATAAGATCAATAGAAATTGTACAGCAACTGTATGACCGCTTATTATACTACACCTGTCTGTCCACTTACAGTCCCATTGAGGGAATGTCTGGTTTCAATTATTGTTTATCATTATAATCATTTTATTATCTTTGTCTTGGTTGTATGTTTTTATTAATACTTATTTTTTTTTCACCCATTTAATTTTTTTCTTCTCATGGATTTTTTATACCAAGTATATATTTATTACATTTCTTTGTTGTCTTATTGTATCTTTTTCAAAAATGTGACTATTTGATTTAGTTTCCTACTCTTTAAAATTTCCCATTGTCTCTTTTCAATTAATTTATTTTTTATTTTCTCTTTTTGTCTCACATTTTGTCTAAAATTTCTTTCCATTACATTTCTTTTTGGTGTCTTTTATGTATTCATGAGTTGGTGATTTGCTGAAAAAAATCATTTTTGAGACACTTCTGCTGCAGACTTTTTAGTGCTTGAACAAGAAGCAGACCTTTAGTAACTGTATTAAATGTGTCTCAGAGTCATTGGTCAGTTATGGGATCTCCATGTACTTTTAAATGTATTATTACTATGAGCAAATTTGAATAGAGCAAATGTTACAGCGTAACAACTGGGGCTATAAGGTCTAGTTGTAACCCCTCATATCACTATAACACACCAAAATCATAGCAAAAATGTAATCTATCATTCATGTTTTAAGTAGATATATCACCACTACTTAAAAAGACAGTTGTTTACAGATTGAAATAGATAAAACTGATATTTAAATAAAGTTGATGACTGATGTCATTTACTAATTTCACTGGATAAAAATTAATTGGAAATTTTCTTACATTTTCTATGAGAAAAATAGTGCCTCCAATTCTGCTTTTCCTATAAATGTCACTGTACATAAGAAACTATATATAGGTTGCTATAACTTTACAATAAGAATAGCCAAAATATTTACATCTAATAAACTGCCAGGCCATGGAAAATTCATTTTGAATATATTAGCAAATCCTATATTTTAAAAAGCCCAATAATAGCCTTAATTTAGACAAGATACAAAGATTTGTGGATGATGTAGGTTTAAAATCCCTTCATATATTCAATTTTCAAATAATTAAAAAGTAAATCAAGTGTAGGTTTAGGTTACCTTAAAGGTGTAGGATAAAGTTAATAGTATATTTTTAAGCAAATATTAAGCTTTAGGATTTCAAAAATATTGTTCTGAATTGAAAGACATGTTTTAGTGGGAAAGTAACTTTACAGTGCTTTTATAAATAGCATTTTGTATTGCCATTTAGAAGATGGGCCATTTGACGGGTATATCAGTTAAAATATAACGGCAATTCTTAATCTGCTGATAATCTCATTCTGTTATTAAAGGGGATTTTAAGGTGATCATGTTGACCATTCACATTTTACAAATTCAGATTAGTTTGCAATAAACTAAACATCTGGTAACCTTTATGTTTGACTCAACATACATGCATGATGCAAGATCGTCGCCAACAAAAAGAACAAAGAAATTTTGTAACAAAGGGGAATCCTAGAAATTCAGTGGACAGAAAAATAAAGAAAACAGCTGCCATCATGAACAATGCATGTTTTTGGTTTCATATACTATGCAATATTTGGTGATCATTCCTGGCAATGATATACCCACCATGAATCTTGTGCCTGGGTTTATAGACAATTGATATTAGGTATATCATCATTAATATTTTATGGAGATCCTCAATTTTTTATCCTAATTTGTAAGAACTGGAATAACAAGTTTATGAGTTTGCAGTGGGAAATTTCAGCATGCGCTAAAGAATACAATGCGTGTTTTCTTTTGGTTTTCAATGTGTGTCTAGGGTTTGTGACCATCCTAACTAGTAAGCATCATTGACTACCAAACGGTAGGTCTTCTTTGGCAAGAAATCTAACTTATGAAGTGTCTGAGATGTCTCACCTTTATTTATGCCAATACATTTTATTTCTTCATATCTGTTTTTACAAATAGAGTTAATAATTATTATAAAGGACCTGAAAAGGGAATATAAGAGAGGCCTCGTACTAGCTATTTTACAAACGAACTATACTGCCTAAGCACCCTTGTTTTCTGTATTATCTTTAGTGGTTATTTAGAGCACATTTTACTACATAAAATATATGGTTGTCAAAAAAATTCATACTTTTGATACGTCAACAACATATATGGGCCCTGCTAGCAAGGCAGGAACCCTAAACCTTATGAAGTGATCTTATATTATAGTTCTGTAATAGTTTTATCGCTTTTAGTCAAGAAAAGGCCACATAAGGGGTTAACTGGAAGACTGTCACTGAAAGACATCTTACTATGGCCAGCTCCTGCCCAGTCGCCCGCTAAACTACATCTTCCATTTTAGCACTGGGCAATTCATGGGAATTTCCATTTTTCATGCGTGGAAACACAGAGATAAAAAACACATTACTTCCATGGGCTGGCTTAATAACACCATTGCAAGTGACTTTTGGTTCGGTGAATTTACATTTTCTTCCCTTGATCCTAATGGGACAGAAAGTGTATTTAGGCCAAAGACTGAAAATCAAAATGACAGTCATCAATACGCAAAGTGACACATCCATCATCCGCGCGTCCAATCTTTCAGTCTGAAAGTTTATTTAAAAGCGCGCTTAGCCATCGGAACAACTATAGCCCTTCGTCCATTTGCTCACATTAGATACTGTTTCATGAAACAGCAATGATCGGCACCCAAAAAAACCCTCAATCACCTTAATGCGTCTGTAAATACAGGAATGTAAACAGCGGTTCAGAAAACCTATACTCTATGAGGACTAAAAACCTGCATATCAAACAAGGGCATCAGCGGACAATATCCACCCAAGCTCATACCAACACACTGCTCCGCCCCCCTGCCCTCCGAGGCAGAGCAAGATAATAGCAGGGCATGGAGCTTTGAATATTTATCAGTCCATCTGATATTAAATATTCACAACAAATTTCATTCCTCATTTCTTCGTCTGATTGCATGACAACTATTTTATTTTTTTTCTTCCATTTTGTAGAGCAAAATTGTTTTCTAAAGGCTTTTAGCCGTTTCACTATTTATTTTATGGTGAATAAATATTAACATTCCTTTTTTTTTTTAAGAGCTTTTGATTTCTTATGACTGTTTACATTTTAGAGTATCAAAAAAAAACCCCATCAAAAAACTTACCAGAAGAACGTACGTGAGGATTGTCTTTCAACCAGCCTTCTTGTAGTAGTGGAAGGAGCTGGTTTAACATGTACAAAAAAAAGCAGGACGAATAAATATTACAACATAAACATCTACTTTATAACTTATTCATTTTCATTGATTGAATTATATATTTAAATATATGCAAACCCAATTACTAAAAAATTTAAAACATTTGCTTTGTATAAATTGTTTTTTTTTTTAGTTAAATAATTTTTTTATTGAATTTCATAACATTTTAAATATAATAAAACAGAAAGGAAATACGACTTCTAACCTGACATCATTCAATGCAAAAGTGACCAAAGAACAATAAATACAGGAAAAGAATTGTGATCTGACACTAACTAAGCAACAAACAAACCGCTGGAGTCCAATAGAAATTAAATAAATAGAGGGAAACATTGCAACATAGTACATAAATTGATACAACAAATTAGAAGTATCCATAGAGTACATCAACACAATCAACACAATCAGTCAACTTAGAGTTCCAAAAAGGGTAAAAAGGGCAAATAACTATTATGTGTTTCCACTTAACCCAAAGGACTTTAACTTTGTGGGAGGCAGTTGAAAAAGATAAATTGAAATACCTTCATTTCAGTTGACCATTTTAAAAATGTCGGAGGAAAGCAGTGCTTTCCAAAAAGCTTATGGGACACAAAAAGGTCCATAAAAAGTCAAGACCATATAAACGCAAATTACAGATTTAAAGGGAATTGGAACCCAAAATCCTGTCTTAAATGAGAGGTAACCACTGGTGTAGAGTGGTAATGAGATAATGTACACTATATCCAATTGAAAAAAGAGAACATATATTTAGAATAATAAACTCTTATATGGAATTGTTTTGTACATCTCTACTCTCTCTTACATTGCCAGCAGGTCCTATTATTATCCTAGTTTTATTCCACTTACTATTACGTTGTTCCAACAAACATTTGTATTTATATAAACTAATGTCGTTAATCCAGAAGAAGGAAACTCAAAATAGAAGAGGCAATACCGCCTATACATGATTTTGCTACATGGATAACAACTTTATTCCCGTACAATAATGCAACTTTAAGGGACTTCTACTAAATATAACAAGATAAAAATGAATGGCCTTTTAGAAGCTTAAGAAAGAAAATCAGCTTTCACTGTAGCATCTACATTCACCTACAACTCCCTTTAAGGAAATTTGAAATTGGAAATTTGCTTTTCTCTAGGAGAATCTACCATCCCCTTTTTGAGAACTGACTGAGATAAGGCAGAAAACTTAGATATTAAACTAAAAGAAGAGATAGAGACCTATTGAACCAAAAAAAAAATCTAACCATTTTATCCTGAAGAAGTGACGCAACAGTCACGAAACGCTATTTTCTTTTTTGCGTTGATGTATATAGAAAATACCTCTTTTTAGCAAATAAAGGACATTTTTATCATCATTTGGGCGCCTCCAAGAAGCCTATTCTTTTTCTAGTGGTTTACCACTAATTTACCTATAAGGATAGATATTAAACATGTTTCTACTATCTTATCTTACTATATTTTAATGTTTATATAGTCTCTAGAAATAGTGAAAGATATTTAAAGACGCCACCTATGACCTCATTTGGTGCTTTTATACAAAGTTGTTCCTTTAAGTTGTTAATTTTCAAAGAACCAAAGATATCAAAACAACTTAAAAGAAAACTACTTGTTGTGTAGAGGAAAGGCAGTTTTAATTACAAAATTTCCATCAAGAGTTGCTTAAAGATACAGAGAAAGTTTGTGTAAATGTGCTTATACACAATATGCAAGTACTTTAGCGTGCATGGTCTGGGAACAGGTTTATTTCAAGCAAATGAAACAAAAATTTTTTTTTAATTAATGAATTTTTGATTTAATTATTTTTTTACAGTATTATAAATATGTTACTTAAAATATTTTTGATTGTTTCAATCTAATATTTGGTTCCAATAATTCCAAACTTTGGGAACCTTGTTGAACCTGGAGAACTATTTTGAGCTTTCTAATCATAAGCTAGGGCTGTGGATTGAGTTCTATTTAAGCTGCCTTGCCTTCAACTGCCAAATAGAGTTGAGCAAGAATATTCCAAATTCGAATATGTTCGACGAACATCCGTCATTCGAGAATTCGCAATATTTTGTGAATGTGCGCTCGGATATTGGCAATGGCGGATATTTGTCATATTATGCTTCAACATTGTTTACCAGCATACATCGCGCATATGTGTGTGCTTTGCGAACGGATTGGCTGGAATTCAATTTTGAATGTTCCTTTGTATATTCACGAAATTATGCAAATTTGAATATACCATATGCTGCTCAACACTACTGCCAAATGCCTACTGAAATTCTGAAAGGATACTGGACTTAAGGTAGGCCATATGTGCATCAACCTTTGCTCAATCATCCTTCCATGCAATTTAAATATTGACTGTCACTCTAAAGGTCCCCATGCACGGGTACATACCAGGCTGTGCTCGGTCATTCATTGATTGAACTGTAATCTATGCCCACCACTTTGTGCAATAGATTCCCGTTCGATGCTTTGGATTGTGACCCTTTGCAGGCGATGACCCGCGTGATGGATGGCCACAAACATGGGTCAACGATTGAACTAAATAATAAGTATAGTAAATTATCAGAGCTTAAACTTGTAGGGTTAACTTACCTAAAGATAAGGAGTCCACAGTATGTAAAATGCAATAAGAAATACCTAAATTAGAAGAAGAGGCAATCAAAGGTGGACAGAAACAGAGTTGAGAGCTTTGACTTTCCAAACCATATACTGTAGATACCCAATGGGTGATGCAGCCAGCCAAGCACATCTATAGCTGACCTTGCACATGATTTACCCCCTAACCCCCTAGCATTCCTGACAGCACAATCTCATCCAACGCTGTCCTGCCAGTACAGTACTGGACGAGATGGTCCGGCGAAGATCAGAGCCCCGGCAGCGCAAACTCACTATTCTGCACTGTCCCGGTGCCTCCGATCATCTGATCTGGCTTCTGCACTAAAGCCCTTAGATGACGCCACATTGGGGCGACTGCAGGAGATTCAAACTTTAATTGCAGAAAACAGTTTTCAGTGTGATTCTCCAGATGTGCCCTTTGAAGTTAATACTCTCTCCCCTGGTGTGATGTCACCAGGTTCATCACACCAAGGGAGAGGGGGTGCCAAAGGAAATTGTACTGAATACAGTGATAACTGAATCTAATACAATTCAAAGTAAAAAAAAACCACAAAACACATTTCCAATTGAATTAAATTTTATTATAAACAAAACATAAATATGAATACATACGGTTTTAAAATCTTTCATACAAAAGAAGTATTTTAGAGATTTTATTATTCAAATGATACCTTAAAAAACTAAAAATTTAATGTCGTTTTTTTTACATAATTGTGTGTCTTAAACAGTACTATATTCAGGATGTGTATTAGACCCTTGTACAGACATATTCTGGGAAGTTACAGGCCTACAACATAAAAAAATTCAACTTAAGTCTATGGTGCGCTTTTGGCACAGAAATCTGGACCTCAGCAGAGCGCTAGGGAGGTTAAACTCTGATAATTTACTATACTTAGTTCAATCATTGACCCACGTTCACGGCCATCCATCACTCGGTCATCGCCTGCAATGGGTCACAATCCAAAGTATCGAACGGGAATCTATTGCACAAGGTAGTGGGCATAGATTACCGTTCAATCAATGATTGATTTTAGCACAGCATGGTATGTACCCGTGCATGGGGACCTTTAGAGTGACAGTCAATATTTAAATTGTATGGAAGGATGATTGAGCAAAGGTTGATGCACATAGGGCCTACCTTAAGTCCAGTATCCTTTCAGAACTTCAGTAGGCATTTGGCAGTAGTGTTGAGCAGCATATTCAAATTTGCGTAATTTTGAGAAAATACAAAGGAACATTAGAAATTCAATTCCAGCCAATACAAGCGTTGTGTGTATTGCGTGTATCCGCAATGCGCACACATATGTGCGATGTATGCTGGTAAACAATGTTGAAGCATAATATGATGAATATCCACCATTGGGAATATCTGCGCGCACATTCGTGAAATATTGCAAATTTTCGAATGGCGGATATTCGTCCAATATATTCGAATTTCGAATATTCTTGCTCAACACTATTTGACAGTTGAAGGCAAGGCATTGTTTAATTTCAACCTAAATAGAATTCAATCCACAGCCCAAGCTTATGCTTAGAAAATTATAGTTCTCCAGGCTCAACAAGGTTCCTAAAAGTTTGGATTTATTTGAACCAAATATTAGATTGTAACAATCAATAATATTTTAAGTACCATATTTACAATAGCGTAGAAAAATTAAGTAAAAAATAAATGAATGAAATAAAAAAAATTTGTTTAATTTGCTTGAAATCTCTGTATCTTCAATATGTATCATTATGATTACCCTAAATAAATTTCCCTGTACATATCTGTGATGTCTCTAGGGGAACATGTGCCACTGGAAAGGAAACTCCAGAAGATTTCTACTTAAAGCCAGATTTGTGTTTCCTTTGAACAACTTTAGCGCATCATTGGAATAAACATGTTTCTATATTTGCAACACTGTACTGTAAAAATGGCAAAGCATTGCTGGAAAGCACGTGGTGTGTTATTTTAGAGAGACACATTGAGCGGAGGATTAGCAAAATTAAAAAATAAAATAAATAAATCCCCAAAAGAGATCCGCAGGCTTGCTCACATGTGTTACTGCAGCAATTTCACATGTCTATAAGGAGTAGGGTGCATTGAATGTGCCGTTCTAACTAACCTTTATAAAAATAGATGTGTGACTAATTCATAAGGGAAGCAGCGCTTCTAAAAGTGAAACAAGGGGACTTCCCGCCACTAAATATTCAACCACAAAATATACCCAAATGGAAGGACATATACTCATTTCCTGGCGAAGAGCCAGAAGGAAAATCAGGATAAAAATATTCACCTAGATGGGACAAATTGGTTGATAGCAACGCAAAATGTATTTCTTTAATTGAATGATGTAGATGAGCCTGAAGATTTATACATTATTCAGCATGTGTATATTTGAAGCCAAATGAATAACAATTCAAAAATGTCTTCTATGAGTCTTCTTATGGTGACAAACAATGGGTCATATATAAAGTTAACCATACACGACTTTTGCATGATTGATCTTAAGGTAGCCATACACGGGTCGACTTCCCAATCATCAACCCGATCATTTTGGAATCAATTGAACACCACCTGGGAATCCGATTTGTGGTCGATTTTGACATGAACCGATTTTCAAAATGCCCGATTCCACAAACTCCATTGATCGGAAAGGCTGCTGCATAGGGAGCTATGGGTCCACCAAAGTACTTCAGTGCCAAGCGATCGTCCAAAACAAAACCGACACGCCGGTTCAATGTCCAATCCAATTTTTAGTCGATTCCAATTTTGTTTGGTCGATCGTTCATTGTGGGCAGAACTTGATTGATCGCCGATCGATCGCAGTGAACGCGAGCAGTGATCGATCGGTCAAAAATCGAGTGATAAATCGACCCGTGTATGGGAGCCTTTAGATTCAATCATCTTGTGAGATTCAAATATTGATCGCTAGTCTAACATCAATCAATCGTACCATCACACAGTGTGATCGATTTAACCACGTTTGATTCCATGATCACACTATGGTATGTATGATCATGTTCCTAGTACAAGCACATGCAAATTGATCGAACGGAAATATAGAACTGTGTATGGACACTAGTGATGAGCAACATAGGCAATATTCCAATTAAAATTTTACAAATTATTCTCCAAATATTCTAAGTAAATCAAAAAAATTGAGATCTTCTGTCATTATTGTGTAATGCAAAAAACGGCACTTGTACATGTAATTATTGCATAATGCAAGGTACTTTCCCAGAATCTCGAATATTTAAGATTATGAAGATATAGCACTATATTCAAGATCTCAGCAAGTGCCGAAATTTGCAAAAAAAGTTTGCTATTCGAAGATTCGCGCTCAACACTTATGGCCACCTTCATAAATGTAATGTTTGTTGCAACCGTCAGATTTAACTGCACATTCAGAAATGTATTTAAACATGTTAAACTTTATTTGAGATTTCATATAAACTTTTAATTCAACAAAATAAAAGTTTCCTATTTTGTAAGACAAAAGAGGGTATACATTTTTAGAGATGGGGAAGACTAAGATTTTAATTTTGTCATATTAGGGTTTATTTGCAAAAGGAGTAAAGCTCTATAAGTTAGTCTCTGGGTTAGACTCTAATTAAAACCAATAAACAGTATGCTCCAGCCCTGCACACACTAAAGTCTCTTTAGGAAGTATAAGCAAATTCTGAAACGCCTGCATGGTCCAACCCAGCACTCTCTGCTAGAACATGCTGTATATTATCTCTTTATGTAAATGAGTCATTTTGGGTTTTTTTTAACTAATCCCCCCCCCAACAGATATGCTTATGGACCAGTGCATCTTATAAATTGCAAATCCAATATCAATCAATGTAAACAATTTTAACCGCCCTAGCGTTATGGACGGCAGCACCTCGTCCAGCGCTCCAACTGCTGCTATCGCACTGGACGAGGTGCTGCCGTCCAGTACAAGCCGGGGCTCTGGGAGAGCGAATACTCACGCTGTCCCCGTGTCCCTGATGCGACTTGTCTCCTCGGCTGTCACTCGGGGAGGCGGCGGGAGATTTGAACAGTAAATAGTATGAAAGCAGTTTTCTATGTAGAAAACTGCTTTCAAACTCCCCCTATGTACTAAATATCGCCAGACTAAAGTCACTGATGCCCCAGATGTGCCCATTTGCAGTAACCCTTTCTTTCCTGGTGTGATTTTATCACACCAGGTTAGAGAGGGTTAAGTGCAAATCGGAGCACCTGGGGCACCAGAGACTTTTTATTTTGGTGATATTTAGTACATAGCAGCATAGTTTTGTG
>CM070035.1:156061614-156074099 GCA_036250615.1 Ptychadena robeensis | reverse complement strand
TTATGTCACATCGGGGAGGCGGCGGGAGATTTGAAAGTACAGTACATGAATTCAGTTTTCTATGTAAAAAAATAAAAAGTCACTGGTGCCCCAGATGTGCCCATTTGCAGTAACCCTCTCTTCCCTGGTGTGATTTTATCATATCCATCACACCAGGTTAGAGAGGGTTAACTGCAAATGGGCACATAAGGGGCACCAGAGACTTTATTTTGGCGAGATTTAGTACATAGCAGCATAGCTTTGTGTCCTGATTTTTGTGTTTTCTCATTAAATTTATTTAAAAAAAAAAATTTTATTTTACATAATTGTGTGTTTCAAACATTATTATATTCAGGATGTCTATTAGACCCTTGTACAGACATATTTTGGGAAGTTACAGGTCTACAACATAAAGAAAGATTTACCATTGAAGTCTATGGTGCGATTTTGGTACAAAAATCTGGACCTCAGCAGTGCGCTAGGGAGGTTAATTCATTTTTCTTAAACATCATTTTTACATAGATGTGTGTTTAAAACATTATTATATTCAGGATGTCTACTAGACCCTTGTACGGACATATTTTCTGAAGTAACAGGCCTACAACATAAAAAAGGGAGGTAAATAACATTCTAGAATACTTTGGTTCTTTCATTTTGGGAACAAACACTCATTTACTGTATGTAAAGACAACTGGATGTAAAAATCCTAAGATTACACTACCAGTCCAGTCTGTGTTCCTGGACACTGTGATTGATTTTAGAGATTATTAAGGCAAGGTTTTGTTTTTTAAACCTAAAACGGAGGGGGTTTCTAAATGACTTGAGCATGAGCAAATTGCAGAGTGAGCTATCAGTTTAAAAGGGAATTTTACTGAAGTTTAATAAATAAGATGAAGCTCTGCTGATTACAATTATCCCAAATTTTATTTTCCCTGCACAGGATTGGGTAATCTTATCGAATTAAGTTCCTGTAATGTTTTCCTTTGGAAAGGGAACATGCTTTATACCAGGTTTGTCCGACTTAAGGCATCAAGAGCAAGATCTGCACACATATCTGTTTCAAATGTAGTGGGTCACTGTAGTTAGATTGTTAGGCTTGGTTGACAGCTATCCTCTTTGCTTACGTTGCATTTGTTTTCATGTCAACAGGCCCATTGGATGTAATTTTTTCAACATGTGTTGCCCATTGCATGATCAAATGGATAGGTGTGGACCAGGCCTTAAGCCGGCAATAGACATCCCGATCTATGGCCGACATTTAGCAGACTCAGCAGTCTGCTACGGAATGGACAGGAATCCCGTGTGTTCCACTAACACACGCGATTCCTGTCAGACTGCAGCCAATTAACTCGGAGGGAGAGGAGACTTCCCCTCCGAGTTAACAGCCTGCAGCACAGTCGGGCAGGAAAAAAACCAGCAGGACGGATCCGTGTGCGATCCGACCTGCCGGCTTTTTTTCTACAAAACTCAAGGTGGGCTCCCTCATAGTTGCGGCAGACCAACCTTTATGTGCTCGGCGGGAGCAAGCACGCAGGTTGGTCTGCTACAACTTTGGCCGGGAATCGGCCCATCTATGGGGGGCTTTAGAGTAAATGCTATATAACTTCTATATGCCGGCGGAGTCATCAGTAGAGAGATACCCATCGAGATGAGCCCTCCCTCTAATTGTCACTGACAGTTAATTCTACTATGAACAGGGGACATATTGAGATGAGCCTCCCCCTCCCAGTGTCACTGACATTACATTACTGCTCCCCCTGGTGGAGGATATCAAAAGTCATTGTAAAAGATCTGGCGCTAGGAACACACTGTTCGATTTAAGCATACAATCGATGTAAATCAATGAAAAGTGATCAGACTAGTTGGAAAATTATCGTCGAATTGTACCATGATCGAACTACTTTTTCATTTTCGTCATACAATTGTATTCGAGGAAGTGATAGTTTACTGTTTGTAGGGCATCAATGGCATTGACGATTTTAGTCAATAATCAATGTTTTCTACATCGATATTGTACTACTTATTGTATGACACTATAGCGCACACGGTACAATCGATAAAATACCAAAATCGAGGTTCTTCATCTAATCTTACATCGATTGTATGCTTAAATCGAGCCGTGTGTTCCTAGCTTAACAGTACAAAGACAACTGGTTCCGATCGGAACCAGTTGTCTTTGTAATGTTACTCCCACTGACACCCTTTAAACCTAAAAGCGAGCAAGGAGTCAGGGAGTAGTGATGATCGCGAATATTCGGATTCCGAATATTAATCGCGAATATCGTCAATTCGGAAATTCGCGAAGATGGTGAATATATTGCCGAATATTCGCAATTCCGGATATTCGGTATTTTTTATCCATTACACTTACCTCTCAATGTGAGTGGACGAATGGGAAGGCTGCAACAAGAGCTTAGCAACACCATCAACAGATTTTTAAATGAATATTGGGGTGATGCGAATATTGCGAAAATCGTCACTTTTGAAATTCGCATAAAAATTCGCACCATGTTAAACATATATTGCGCGCGCGATATTCGCAATAAACTGACGATATTCGCAATAACAAAAAAAAACGAATATTGCCGAATGCGAATATTTTCCGAATGTTTTCCATAAAATTTGCGGCATGCCGCGAATACGAATGTTGCCTGTGCCGCTCATCACTATCAGGGAGTTGAATATCGGACACTGTACGTTATAACCTAAATGTATGGGGTGAACTTCCAATATACGATGCATGGTAGAAATTGAATCATGTTGTAACTATTGTTGTATTATATATTTTTATACATGGATGGTCAATACCAAATAAAGACCTATTTTTTAAGTATGTTCTGTTAGCTTCAACTGTGCTTCAAAAGCCCCAATCGTGCCCCACTAATGTTTCTTTGAATTTTATTGTATATATATATATACACATATCTCCACAAGCTAGGTTCACTTAGGCAAATTCTTAGGACAGCTTTAAAAGAATGTAGGAAGTTGTGACCACTTATAATAGGTTATGGGTAGGGCTTGCTATTATGGAATCTGTATTTTTAGGTGGTAAAATTGTCCACCATCCATAGCATTTAATGACAGCTGGCAAGGCAGCGCAGAATGAAAGAAATGCCAGAAGCCAGACTGCTAAATTCAGCAAGGCAAATTTATATAATAAGGCATTAAAGCCCCCCATAGACAGGCAGACTCCTCCATGCAACTTCTGTACAACCAACTTTTCTTCTACCAAAACCATGTAATAGGAGGACCTTTCTACATCTTCCAATCACTATGTATTCTATCAGGGAGGTCACTATACTACATAGTTGTTGGTAGGTCTCATGAAAGTTGTATGGAGGAGTCTGCCTGTCTATGGGGGGCTTAAGCAGTAACCTATCCTGACCAAGGAAAGAGGATTGTTGTCTGCCCAGGCACATATAGCTAAATACTCACTTGAAATATATATTGTTTTCTTTCTAAAAGACTTGTGAGGGTTCAACACAGACAATTAGACAACACAGACAACCATTGCACACTTAAAAGGCTTATTCTGGACATTAAAGCCCCCCATACACCTTTAGATTCCTCCATACAATTTCCATCAGACCTACCAACAACTATGTAGTATAGTGACCTCCCTGATAGAATACACAGTGATTGGAAGGTATATATCACTGCTATGTAGTGCCGGGTCCTCCCTGATAGAATACACAGTGATTGGAAGGTATATATCACTGCTATGTAGTATAGTGACCTCCCTGATAGAATACATAGTGATTGGAAGGTATATATCACTGCTATGTAGTGCCGGGTCCCCTCTGATAGAATACATAGTGATTGGAATGTATATATCACTGCTATGTAGTGCCGGGTCCTCCCTGATAGAATACACAGTGATTGGAAGGTGTAGAAAGGTCCTCCTATTACATGGTTTTGGTAGAAGAAAAGTTGATTGTACAGAAATTGCATGGTAATTGTATGTGGTGTATGGGGGGCTTAACAAAATAAAAAGAACTTTTACTTAGCTTATTCACTCTTTTTCTTGGCATCTTCCTATACTAGACCAACCACAGCCATCTTTCTAAAGGAACTTTGCATCGTAATCTGGCGTCATTCCCCCATAATGCAAGGCCTATAATTCTGCCATAGTACTGTCCACAGTCTGCAGAAAGAGTACTGAATTTTAAGGAGATGATAGATTAAGTGAATAAATTTCTTTATGTAGGAAGGTACCCCTCCAAGGGTATTACCATATATACTCGAATATAAGCAAAAATTTCGGTCAAGAAATGAAAATCCCTGCATTTTGTAGATGGACTTTATGATTGAATTGTAAAGCCCCTGAGCATAGTTTCGTCACAAAATTTACTGGAGATGTAGAAAAGGGTTGTGGGGGAAAAAAAATATTGCTCTAGCATATGTAGTTTTTGCATAAATAAGGTTCAAAGTCAAGTAAATTTTTTTTTAAAGTTGACTTCATTTTATAAAATTTTGTGCAAATACTTGATATGCTAGAGCCATACTTTTCTTTACAATGTTCCCACAACCCTTTTCTACATCTCCAGCGATTTAGGTGATGATACCATGTTCAGGGGCTTTTGTACCGTATTTTCCACCATATAAGACGCACCGGCATATAAGACGCACCCAGTTTTTAGGGCAGGAAAATCTGAAAAAAAAATTTGGGGGGGGGGCGAAAAGTGCGTCTTATATGGCGAAAATTACGATAATGAATTTACAAATCTTCTTAATTAAACAATAACATCTCAAAACAAAAGCACCTTTCCTGTGTGTTTCTGAGCCTTAGCTGCTGCATTTCCTACCCTAGGCTTCTACTCGAGTCATTTAGTTTTTCCAGAATTCTTTCTAAAATGAAGTGCTTATACGGCTTATACTCGAGTATATACGGTATTTCATTTTGTCTAGTTGATTTTCTTATCCAGACTGGAGATGATTAAAAGTAAACCATATAAAAGTCTTTGAGGGGTCTATCGCACAAGCGAACTGCAGTTGCATTTTTTGCTGGTGCTACCATGGCCGCTTACTGCGTTCATTACTGGCAAATATTGTCGTTTTTTTGTGCACTGTGCTTGCGTCTCCAATACAATTACATGGGAGATGCTTGTGCTGTTTCTGCAAAAAAAAATTTTGGGGTATTACACAGCATTGCAAATGACTGGAACCTATGTTCCTTGAGTTGACCCTAGCTGTCCTGTGTTGTGACACTAACGCAGCTAGTGTGAACAAGCCCTTAGGGCTTATTGGGCAAGAACAACCAGTATTTTCTTATCCAGACTGGAGATGATTAAAAGGAAACCATATAAAAGTCTTTGAGGGGTCTATCGCACAAGCAGCGTTGCAACTGCAGTTGCATTTTTTGCTGGTGCTACCATGGCCGCTTACTGCATTCATTACTGGCAAATATTGTCATTTTTTTGTGCACTGTGCTTGCGTCTCTAACACAATTACATGGGAGATGCTTGCGCTGTGTCTGCAAAAAAATTTTTGGGGGTATTACACAGCATTGGAACCTATGTTCCTTGAGTTGACCCTAGCTGTCCTGTGTTGTGACACTAACGCAGCTAGTGTGAACAAGCCCTTAGGGCTTATTGGGCAAGAACAACCAGTATGACATACATAAAATGAAAAATTGCCACGGCCATTAAAGCATATATATGGGGGATTGTCTGGCTCCCATGTGCCTACAGGACAATGTTATTGCAAATATCAGAAATAACTTTGTGAAAACAATTTCAGGTTGAACAATAGAAGAAGCCAGTGTAGCAAGCTATGAAGGTTCAGCCTTGTCATGACCTGGTAGTGGAAAAATGTATAATAAAATTACACATGAAGGCAGGACCACTTCTCATATGCTTGCTGCCATGAATTTGTCAGGAAAATTCATTGGGTTGGATAGGATATGAGAAAACGTTGACCAATTGCTTCTTGGGGTTCTCCGGGAACCATTGGTAGAAGACCAGTCATTCACAAAGAAAGGATGAAAATAGGAATGTAATCACTTCCTATGAGCATCAAAACCTACAGATTGTAGATGAGGCCTAGTGACACAATGACATCATCACTCCATGTATCGCCTGAATCCAAAACTGACCATGTTCTCCCAGAGGCCTGCAGCTCTCTATCATTCCCTGGACATGTTCCCTGAAGGCCCGCCGCTGGCCTTATTTTAGTGATCAAATTCTGTGTACACATTCCATTCAGTCGTCATCATATTTCAATGGCGAATGCTGTCCACACACTTCCAGTGACTCTAACTGATCTGTACACATGTTGATGTCTCTCCTCCAGACCCAAAGTTTGTTTCCTGGGTTCCTCATCTGCAGCTGTCAAAGCAGACGGCCCGCTATAAGGATTTACTGAGGAAAATAAATCGTAGAAGACAACGAATATTATATAGAGAAAGGCAGCTGTTTTCACATACGTACTGTAAGTAAGCAGATTTGTGTTTAACTGTATGCAATGCGTGATCCAGGGTTGTTCCACGTTTTAAAAAAATTGTCCAAGTATATGTCCCTGATTTTCACCAGTTTGCCCATCAAACTCAGCATGGTAGATTTAGATGTTAATATTAATTAACAGTGATACTATATCACCATATGGATTATTAATTGCAAGAGACATTGATAATTTACTGTATGTTAAGGTGAAATAATTGGTCTCTGTCAATAATTTGCTCAGTGGTCCTCATGACTCCACACCTCCTGTCCTCCGTACATCTCCAACCTGGTACACAAATACACCCCTAACCGCCCCCTCCGCTCCTCCAGTGACCTACTAATGACATCCCCACTCATAACCTCATCGCACTCAAGGCTTCAGGACTTCTCTAGGGCCGCTCCTTCTCTCTGGAACTCTCTCCCTCGTCCCATCAGACTTGCTCCTACCTTTGGCACTTTTAAAAAAGCTCTAAAAACCCACCTCTTCAGCCTCTCCTACCCATCTTCTCTTTCCTAACATCACCACCATGCCAGTCCCATCCCCTCCACCTATTGTATACCTTGTTCCCCAACCTACTAGATTGTAAGCCTGTGCGGGCAGGGTCCTCTACTCCTCCTGTGTCATAACCTGTACCTGTGTGTTATACTGTGTTGTATCTCTAATGTATTGTACAGCGCTGCGTAATATGTTGGTGCTATATAAATAAATGATAATAATAATAATAATAATAATAATAATAATGATTAGTGGTTTGCATGACAAACTTAAAAAAAAAAAACTAATGTTATTGTTTTTTTTATTTTCATAACAATATAAAACAATATTTGGTACAATACTTAGTTAAATTGCCGACATAAAGGTGGTGAATTTTTTTTTGCGGTACATGCATTGTAAAAATTACAACAGCATTAAGCATTTAATTTACATACAATAGTAAACAAATAAACAGCAGGCTGGGAATAGGGTCGCAGAGGAAATAGGTTTTGGGCGCACAGGGGTAAAAAAACGTCTGGTTACGTTTCAACGTCGAGCAGTGCAAGAATGCGGGAGCGTTCACCCGCAGGTAGTGCCTTTTGGATGTATAGTTTCCACCTTTTGTATAGGCGAATCTGAATTGTGGCAGGGCCTTGGTCCAGTTCTTTTAGTTCTTTGTAGAATAATGCTTGTAGCTGAGTTGTGACATGGGTTACACTTGATGGCAAACTTTAACGTAAACTAGTGTCTTTGGAAACCTGTAAATGAATTGTTTGTAAATGTAAGTTTGCAGTCAACTTTCTTGTTCATATTTGAATACTGCTCTTCAGCCAGCCATACACAGTCGGATTGCATGGCCGCTCGATCACCCATCCGATCGATTCCGACGATTCTGCCGGGAATCGGAGGTGTGATCGATCGGCCAATTAAGAGAATCCGATCGCTGCATACCACCTTGTCCAAGGGATTCCGGGACGATTGCGTGTCCGATTCCATCTCCGACTCCACCTTACAAATGGCAACTCCCCCCTGATCTGTGCAGAATCAATCTGATGGAACCAACATGTTGGTTCTCTGTCGGATCCGATTCTGAGCCCCTGATCAATCGGATGCGATCGATCGGACAAGGTGGGCTGCACACGATTCTGGAATCGATCGTGCCGGAATCCGGTCGGAATCCGACCTGTGTATGGGGGCCTTTCCTTATTTTCATATCATATCATTTGCATAACCATCTGAATGAAAGGCAAAATCTCATCATATATGAAATGGAAACTGAGAGTCATTAACAGGAGAAAGCTGGCTA
Source organism: Ptychadena robeensis (assembly GCA_036250615.1). Taxonomy (NCBI): domain Eukaryota; kingdom Metazoa; phylum Chordata; class Amphibia; order Anura; family Ptychadenidae; genus Ptychadena; species Ptychadena robeensis. Next base: position 156,065,899 of record CM070035.1, on the reverse strand, counting down.
TACACGCATCAACTCAATAAAATGTGGTTCCAACATGTTGGAATACCCCGTTTAATGTCCATTACTTTGAATAGAGACACGAGTCTCTATGCAAAGTATTGGAGCAGCTGCTGCAGCGTGGACACCGCTGTCAGTGTGAAGGAGGCGGAGCCAGCACTTCTCTCTCCTCCTCCCATTGAACGGAAATCGATGTTCCCATGTGGTGCGCATTGATTTCTATTCAATCGTCGCCACGCTGTGATTGATCGGGGGTCGATTGCACAGGAATCTACCCGTGTGTGCCTAGCTTAAAACAGATCAAAAGGGAGCTTCTACTTAATACTGAGCAAATGGTCTGAATACTTAGGACCATGTGATATTTTTTAATAAATCTGCAAAAATGTCTACATTCTGTGTTTTTCTGTCAGTATGGGGGGCTGTGTGTACAGTGATGAGGGAAAAATGTCTACAATTCTGTGTTTTTCTGTCAGTATGGGGAGCTGTGTGTACATTCATGAGGGAAAAATGTCTACATTCTCTGTTTTTCTGTCAGTATGGGGAGCTGTGTGTACAGTGATGAGGGAAAAAATGTCTACAATCTGTGTTTTTCTGTCAGTATGGGGTGCTGTGTGTACATTCATGAGGGAAAAATGTCTACATTCTGTGTTTTTCTGTCAGTATGGGGGGCTGTGTGTACAGTGATGAGGGAAAAATGTCTACAATTCTGTGTTTTTCTGTCAGTATGGGGAGCTGTGTGTACATTCATGAGGGGAAAAAAAGAACTTTAAAGATTTTAGCAAATAGCTGCAATATAACAAAAATTGAAAAAAACGTAAGGGGGTCTAAATACTTTCCGCACCCACTGTATACTACATTTTACAACATCCATGTATTTTTTTATTATTATAAAGAATACATGTGTTTGGTTCACCATCTGCTAGGTGGAGTACAGTCAACTGGATTGTGGATATCTTCTTTTACGTGGTGTTATTTAGTGGCTAAGTTGCAATTCATTGGTTAGTTTTCTAGGTATACAAAATCTATTTAGAATATCGAAATTTTAGTAATCTGGGAATATTTAAAAATCAATTCATTGTTATATAGATAAACTGATAATTTCACTGGACCATATGTGGCATGGGGCTATGTCAGACACTTGTGATGACCTGACAGTGGTGTATAACCATAACCATTTCTTTTTGTCAATTGTTCATGGGATTTATTCCCCTTTTGCCCGGTAACTTTGTAATACAATGAATTCCCAAGGCATTTAGTGTCACCCATGGGTGTGAAAAATGTAAATTTTTATATTTTAAAATCTTTTTTTTTAACCAACATAATTGTAGTAAAGGTCCTTGATCATGCACATGTCTTTTTAGCTGGGTATAGACATTCCAATTCCTGCACGATCCAACGGTTGATTCCATGCTGTGCGCGCTCCTGCATCCCTTAAGGCCCCCATACACGTGTCGGATTCGCACCGGATTCCGGCACGATCGATTCCGGGCGCGTGCACGCCAAACGATCGTGCCGGAATCGCATGCAGCCCACCTTGTCCAATCGATCAGGTCCGATCGTTCAGGGGCTCAGAATCGGATCCGACAGAGAACCAAGATGTTGGTCTTTCTCATCCGATTCTGCCCGGATCAGGGGGAGTTGCCATTTGTGAGGTGGAATCGGAGGTGGAATCGCACACGGAATCGTGCCGGAATCCGCTCGGACAAGGTGGTATGCTGCGATGGATACTCTTAATTGGCCGATTGATCACACCTGCGATTCCCGGCAGAATTGCCGGAATGGATCGGATGATGAATCGATTGGACATGGAATCCGACACGTGTATGGCTAGCTTTAGGGATCGGGTCGTGCAGGAATTGGATGCAGCAACTAACGAGGATAGGGCTAAAATCAGCCCTCCTGTCGGATCGCACAGTTATCCGACAGGACAGTAAGTTTTAACCTGATCCCATTAGTTCGGCTGGGGATGGCTGCCCCAAGCTGAAGTAATGAGCTGCACATAAAGAGTGCCGTCCGATTTTTGGCACTAGTGGGCGGGCGTGATGACGTCATCACGCCTGCTCCAAGTGCAGAGAATCGGATAAGGAATAGACGGTAAATCGTACCGTCTACTGTATTCCCAGCTTTACAGAGTGAAGGTTCTCTGTTACTCAAAATATAAAGCCACTGTAAACAAATCACAATAATGTGGGTCAGTGAGATGCATAAAACTGCAAATACCATGTAGACATTAACCTCCCTAGCGCACTGCTGAGGTCCAGATTTCTGTACCAAAAGTGCACCATAGACTTCAATGGTAAATTTTTCTTTATGTTGTAGGCCTGTAACTTCCCAAAATCTGTCTGTACAAGGGTCTAATAGACATCCTGAATATAATAATGTTTAAAACAATTATGTAAAATATATATTTTTTTTTTTATAAAATTCATGAGAAAACACGAAAATCAGGGAACAAAGCTATGCTGCTATGTACTAAACATCACTACAATAAAGTCTCTGGTGCCCCAGATGTGCCCATTTGCAGTAACCCTCTCTAACCTGGTGTGATGGATGTGATGAAATCACACCAGGGAAGAGAGGGTTACTGCAAATGGGCACATGTGGGGCATCAGGGACTTTATTGTAGTGATGTTTAGTACATAGGTGCAGTTTGATAGCAGTTTTCTACATAGAAAACTGCTTTCATGATATTTACTGTTCAAATCTCCCGCCGCCTCCCCGACTGACGTCATCATGTCACTCGGAGGGGGGGGGGGGAGACACGAGCATCTGAAGAGGCATCAGGGACACCGGGACAGCGTGAGTATGCTCTCCCGGAGCCCCGATTCGTGCTGGACGGCATCATCTCGTCCAGTGCTATACTAGCAGCTGCAGCGCTGGACGAGATGATGCCGTCCTGACCGCTAGGGCTCGTTTACACAGGTAGTTGTTAACCGCCCAGTAAACAGGCAATAGGCGAAACTCTGCAAACGACCTGTCATAGGGTCATTTTTAAAATGACTCACGAGCGCCTGAACAAGTTTGCAGTCATGTCCCGGGCTGCTGTGGACTGACAGTAACAGTCAGTCAGTAAATATAGCCTAACTGTGCTCTGCAGACTGTTGGCTCAGATTTAGTCTAATTACTTTTTGCATGACAATGCAGAATTTTCTGTTTCTCATTGATCATATCTGGTACTGTGATGGCTGACATTATGGTTTTATTGGATCATAGAATGCAGAAGAAAAACAGCACCAAAGCATGATGTTGCCACCACCATGCTTCACCGTGGGTATGGTGTTCTTTGGTGATGTGCAGTATTGTATAGTATAGTGCAAGACGAAAGCCTTTACTAACAGAGAAAAACATCCAGGCCAGGTTACATTTTGCAAAACCACATCTGCAGTCTCCCAAAAGCATGTGAGAAAAGGTGTTATAGTCTGATGAAACCAAGATTTAACTTTTTATGTTTGGTGTAAAAACAATACTGGTGCACATCACCAAAAGAACACCATACCCACAGTGAAGCATGGTGGTGGCAGCATCATGCTTTGGGGCTGGTTTTCTTCAACTGGAACTTGGGCCTAAGTTAAGAGGGAACTATGAACAGTTCCAATACCAGTCAATATTGGCAAAAAACCTTCAGGCTTCTGCTAAAAAACTGAACATGAAGAGGAACTTCATCTTTCAGAATGGCAATGACCCAAAGCATACATCCAAATCAACAAAGGAATGGCTTCACCGGAAGAACATTAAAGATTTGGAATGGCCCAGGCAGACCTAAATCTGTGGGATGATCTGAAGAGGGCTGTGCACAGGAAATGCCCTCTCAATCTGACAGATTTGGAGTGTTTCTGCAAAGAAGAGTGGGCAAATCTTGCCAAGTCACAATGTGCCATGCTGATATACTCATACCCAAAATGTGCCATGCTGATACTCATACTCAAGAAGACTGAGTGCTGTTATAAAATCAAAAGGTGCTTCAACAAAGTATTAGTTTAAGGGTGTGCACTCTTACGCACCCACATTATTATATTTTATATATATGTATTTTATATATATTTATATATGTTTTTTAATTTAGTGGTACAGTTTATAGGTCACATTAAAGGTTCAAAAAGTTCTCAAATTATTTATCTTTGTCTCATTTTTGTACAGCACCGGAACCTGACATTTTACCAGGGGTGTTTAGACTTTTTATATCCACTGTATAAACCATACTGTGTCAAGTTTCCCCTGAGGGAAAACTTACTTAACCTCCTGAGCGTTTGCCACGTGGCACGGTTTTTTCAAAACCGTGCCACGGGCA
>CM070035.1:156036086-156047679 GCA_036250615.1 Ptychadena robeensis | reverse complement strand
GGGTGAGTGATCAATTGGCCATGGAATCCGACACGTGTATGGCTAGCTTAAGAGAAACTATATTGGATGAGTTGCATACTCTAGTATTTAGACAGGAATTGTGATGGGGCCAGTATCTCTTTATTAATCAATTAATATTACTAAAAATGTTAAATTGTATACTAACCTTATTTTCCTTTCTTGATGTCTACAAATGGCAACATACTGTGGGGTAGAGTCAACCCACAGCATGCCGTCATGAGGGCATCAGGAAATGTAATGAATTGGGTTTTTTTTTGTCCCACCTGGGAGATTCAACTTTATTTACATCTTGCCTATATAGATCCCAACATAACTACGGTGATTTCCCCCAATTTTAACAAATTTTATTATCAAGGTCAGACCTTATTACAGTGATGGTGAACCTTTTAGAAACTGAGTGACCAAACTGAAACCCACTTTTTTATCTCAAAGTGCCAGCGTGGCAATTTAACCTGAATTACTGAACACAAAACCTAAACACATTATTTAAACACACATAACATGAAAACACACACTGTACTTTCTTATAACATAGAATAGAAGAGAGAGGAATAGGAGAGGAATAGGTATGATGAGCTGTGTGCAATCAGAAGAGAGGAGAAGAGAACTGACAGCATTGAGAGCCAATAGGCTGCAGTTCTCTCCTCTGTTCTAGCTGACAGCTCACATGCCCACATAGAGGCTTCCCTGTGCCATAAGTTTGCCATCGATGCCCTATTACAATGGTTGTCAAGACCAGATGGTGGCCATTCCCTACAGAGAAATATTGTCATGGATTCAGATGTTTCCTAATTTTATTCAAAGCATAAAAAAATCGAAACATTTGGATTATACATATGGTTCTAAAACTTTGATTTGACAGGTGGGCCTGTAGGTAGAGTCACTTAAAATTAAACCACAAGCATAGACAAGGTCTGCTGAACCTTTATAAAAAAAATCTTTATAAAAACAAAAATAAAGAAAACAAAGAAACTGACAAACAGAAAAAACGAGGGCTGTCGAAGCGAGGACAAAAAGGGAACATCCGAGCACCACAGCATGAAGTCTTTTAACCTCTTGGGGGGTTTGTCGGGATCAGGCATATTCACCTATAGTCGATGCAGAATCACCGATTGGTTTCATAGACCTCCATGTTAATAGAGAGGCGTCACTTACCCAGCCCACAGGGCCGACACGATCGATGATGCCGACGATGTGTAGAGGCGGAGAGGGAGGGTGAGGAACACTAGCATACTGCCCAGGAGGTTAAAGGTCTTGTTAGGGTTGGCCTTAGGGGTCAAGGGGGCTCAGCTGACATGAGGTGGGCCATGAAACTTTATTTAAGTAGACAATACGACTATATTCACATGGTTGTGAACTACCTGTTTGCTGCTCCTATCCAAATGTGAACAATTGCTCTGCATTTAGGACATGTTGCGCAGGCAAGCCCACCAACACTCCGCCCCTCCATCAACACTCCAGTGGCTTTCTGGGTGAAAGGGGAGGCCTGACAGTCTACCGCAGCATCAATGGAGGGGGAGAATGTAGGAAGGTGGATTAAAGAGTAAGTGTTCTGTACCATGGTCATTAAGGGGTTAACCGTGTCCCCAGGAAAATGCCAGTAAAAGTGTTTGTGCAGGTTACATGTGCGAGGGGGATTGCAGTCTAAGTCTGTGACTCCCATCCTGTTCTGTAGTGTGCTGTATAGGGACACTGTAGTTTGAGCTGTTGTCAAGAAGGTGTTCTGCTGGAGTTAGGAGTGAGATGTATCAGTTTAAGGAATGTGCTGGCAGAAACTGAACATGTGATGTTGTGATCTTGAGAGCCATCTGGGAGGAGAATAGGAGCTAATATAAATTAAGGACTTTATGTAAATTGGGTCTTCCTAGCAGTAGAATATGAGAGCGCAGAGGTGTACAGGGTCCCGTGGGGAACAGGCCTCAGGCCTGTGGATCCGCAGACCAGGCCTGCACTGAGATTTAACTAAGGCCTCACCCTTATACCCCACGCTGGGGACAAGGGCAGTCCTAGCCTAGAAGTGACTTGGGTGAGAAAGGCTAGGGCAGAGAGACTGTATCGGCTGATGCTGCTCCCAGATAGCTCCCAGGACTATCATGGAGTGTAATTGGCACTGTTGATGTGATGTGACTACAATAAAGGTGCATCGTATTTAAAACAATTGGATGTGTCTTGGACCTTTTTTGAGGGATGTGCGCAAGGACCTGCAAACCGGAAGAAAGCCCACTCAGTCGCTGTCGCAGGTGAATACTGTGAGGCCTGGCTGCCCCTGTGTCCAGAACAGGGAGGTACATGTGTATGGAGGCCTAGAGAGTGTCAGTGGCAACATAGGGGTGAGATCATTGTTGTCCCCTGATTCACCCTGGTACGTGCAGTGCACCCAGGTGCTAGAGATGGGCGGTGCTTCCTCTTTCAAGAGCAGGGTGGAGAATAAATGAAGATCCCTTCCTCTAGTCTCCACGCTACCCCTCCAGTCTGTTATTGTCACTGATGGGGTGATGCTGAGGGGAGACTTAATCAAGATCCCTTCCTTAAGTGTCCGCTCCACCCCTCCAGTCTGTCACCACTGAAAGGGGCAGAGCAGAGAATGACAGAAGGGTAAGAGGCTCCGACGGCCATATTAGAAGACTGTAAACTGTACAGAGAAGAATGGCGGCACCATTTTCTTTGGTCGATCACATTACTTTGGTCCCCATCCAAAGTATAGGCTGGCATACAAAGGGTGGTCCCCAAACAACCAAACTTTACTAATATGTGATATAAGATTTCACATCTCAGGATATGTTTCCATGGTGTTTAGGGATGTGTCGATACCTTCTGCATTAATCGCATGCCTTGATGCATCCCATACATAGGCATGACTTCCCACCCTGCCTGTTTCCACAGCATTCATCGGGTCTGTCGGCTGAGAGGTTAAAGCAGTCAGGAGTACGTCAACCTCCACTGCTCGGGGTGGGGAGTCATGCATATGCATTATTATTATTATTTATTTATTATTATTAACATTTATTTATATAGCGCCAGCATATTACGCAGCGCTGTACAATACATTCGAGTGGAGATACAACACAATATAACACACTGGTACAGGTAATGACACAGGAGGAGTAGAGGACCCTGCCCGGACGGGCTTACAATCTAATATGCATGGGATGTGCCAACATCCCCAAGGCATGCGATTGACGCAGGGGGTATTGGCGCATCCCTTAACTAACCTTAATGCCAATAGATCTATAATAGAGAATAGAGACATTTTCTATTACTTTCTGTCCTGCTGACATAATCTTTTTGCTAGACAGGAAGTGAAGGTATGTCTCCAACATCCTCTGACAAGAGTACAATAACTTTTTCTGTATGTACACACATATACATACATATATCGTGCTCAGTTGTGGTTTACATCTCATGTAAAGTTTATTGAATAAAGCCTATGTAGTGAGAAGCAGGTCCTCTCCTGATCACTCTGTAACCATGGTAATGCCTCTTCCTCCTCCTGAGTAAACATCTCCCCCCTGTAAACTCTGCTCTCGTCTAACCACGCCCCCTCCAGTTTTGAGAGACAGGCCGGGCAAGATGTTTTGGCGAAGACGATGACGTCACTCTCGCCGCTTATTGGCTAGCGATGATCTCATGTTACATCCGGGGCTCTCTCATTCCCCCTCCCTCAGTTTCGCATTGAGGAAAACAACACTCGCCCTGCGATTTTCGACTCGCACTCCACGCTCAAACCCTATCCTTTGCTTTATTGGTCACCACGCACGTCTATCACGCCCCCTCAGCCAATGAAAACGCAAGAACGCAAGAACTCGGCGCCCTTCACGTCAAACAAGGGCTGTTTCGCCTCTGACAGCTGCACCAACCAATTAGGAAGTGGTTAATCTGACCAGCACACCAATCAGAAAAAAGAAGGTATTATTTTCTCCCCCACCTGACGTAGTTTTATTCTATTGCCGCTGTGAGACTACTTTTAATGAAACACCGTAAAGTAAAAAGCTGCAACCTGCAGCCTTCTAGTTAATGGGCTAGAAAGCGCCTCACGACCTCTCTGGCGCGACGCCCTTTTTAGAGGCGTGACGGTACAGCCCCTTTTTCTCGCCACGGCCGCCACTGATTGGCTCTATCCCTTCGTCAGAGGAGACGCGCCACGCTCGACACCTTGGCTTCGCGACTTTCCAGGCTTGCCAACCAACCCAGAGTGCCGCGCGACGCCTATCGCGCCGGCGTACTTTGCTTCAGGCCTCGCGCATGCGCAGTGTTAAATACCGAGCGTCGACCCGAAGCCAGCGCCGAGACCGGAAGAGATGGGGAGTGTGGCAGCCTGGTGCATGTAACCTGTGGCTGTAGCCTCCCTAAGCGGTAGTGTGACGAGCACAGGGGCTGGCAGCGTGCGCCGGCGGGAGGAGGCCCGTTAGAACTTGTACCGATAGGTAAGTGCCCCCACCCCCCTCCTCCGTCTTCTCCCTCCTCTGACACCAGAGAGGTCACACACCGCCTGTCACATGCACTAGGCCGGCAGCGTTACCATAGAGCCGGTGCGCCCGGTGTGACCACCTCACAGGGAAGGTTGTTTGCATCATGGCATGGTCATGGATGGGCGCTTTATTATGAATGGCCTGGGCACTGCCACACAATACACCCGGCGACTTTCTCCTCCGCTGCCCCAGGCAGAGGGACCTGATCATGGGGGCCATTCAATTATTTATCTCGGGGTTTAATTACACTTTAAATCTATTTGTTTTATTAATATATCATATACGACATTATTATAATTAGTGTTGTCAGTCTTGGCTGCTGAGGCCTTGACTGTAAATACACCATAAAAAGTAAAATATTTAAGTTACAAATTGATAAATCGCTGTGTTATGTTGCTGTCTATGTATTGTTTAGGTAATTTTTCTTCACTTCCTGCACAAGAGGAGAAACAGGAAGTTAAAGGAAATATCTCAGTTGTTGCTATGGAATGTCACCTTTCATCTTGTTTTAATAGTTTGGCTTTTCACAATGTGTTCCCCAACCAAGCGGGGATGGGACCGCTGTGCTAAAATCCTCATCGATGATCTGATGCTTTCCCACCTGTTCTCATTCTTATTTAGATTTTTCTTTATTTTTGATATGTTGTCCTGCAGTTGTAGTGCTCGCTTTCCTAGAGTGATGTTATGTGCTCGCCGCACTTCCTGGAGGAGCAGCGTTGTCACTCTAGGACAGTGGTTCTCAACCTGTGGTTCGGGGGTCGAATGATCAAAGGGGTCGCGGTTGTTAGGATCAAGCTTAAGGATCCTCCCGTCCTTCTAAAGCCTTATACAAGCTCTAATAAATAATCTAAATAATAAGCCTTATAAAGCTCTAATACACCTTCAGAACAATCCATAGAATTTCCTTTTAGATCTACCAACTATGTGGTGCCGGTTCCTTCCTGACAGAATACATAGTTATTGGAAGGTATATATCACTGCTATGTAGTGCCGGGTCCTCCCTGATAGAATACATAGTGATTGGAAGGTATATATCACTGCTATGTAGTGCCGTTTTCTCCCTGATAGAATACATAGTGATTGGAAGGTATATACCACTGCTATGTAGTGCCGGGTCCTCCCTGATAGAATACATAGTGATTTGGAAGGATAAGAAAGCTCCTCATATAACATGCCTTAGGTGGAAGAAAAGTTCATTGTACAGAGATTGTATGGAAAGATTGTAAGGTGTATGGGGGCTTTAGGCTGCATACCTAGAACACTGGTTCTCGATCTGGGGGGCGAACAACTATTTCATAGGGGTCGCGGAAGTTAGAATGGTGTAATGCCCCCTTCCATTCTGACTTATGACGTTGTGGTCCGTCCTAATTTCCCACCCCAACATCATTTGCACAAGCAGAGTGGGAAGATGGGAGGGGATGTTACACGTAACTGTTTGTGCCGGAAGTGACATCACGGAGTGTTAGAATAGAGCATAACACCCCTCCCTTCCTTCTAGTGCAGATTACCCTAGAACAATGGTAATTAACACGTACGTCGGGACTCCCTCGGCGGTGGAACGACTATTTCATAGGGGTTGCGGAAGTTAGGATGGAGCGTAATGACCCCTCCCATCCTAACCTATGGCGTTGTGCTCCGTCCCACCCCCAACATCATTTGCACAAGCAGAGTGGGAAAATAGGAGGTAAGGGACATTACACTTACCTGATGAAGTGACATTGCAGAGTGTCAGAATGGAGCATAATGACCCCTCCCTTCCTTCTAGGACAACTTACCCTATAACGGTGGCTTTTAACCTTTGGGCCAGAACCCCCTCAGGGGTTAAATTACCATTTCACAGGGATCATGGAATTTAAAAGGGAGCATAACGCCCCCTTCCATTCTAACCTATGGTGTTGCACTCCGTCCTAACGTCCCACCGTCCACATAATTTGCATAAGCGGGTGGGATAATAGGATGGCGGTGACATTATACTTACCTATTCGTTGTGGAAGTGACGCAGAGTGTTGAAAAGGAGCGTCACGACCCCTCCCTCCCTTCTAGGGCAGATTACACTAGAACAGTGGTTCTCAGCCGGTTCTTTAAAAGCTGAGAACCACTGGTCTAGAATGCTTTCCTTGTAGCCCCCCCCCCCTTCCTATATTGGGTACCCTGTGTTGTTGTTGTTTACAGAAGATGGACGCACCACTTCATTTTTATTAGCAAGGGAGATGTTTAGGAGGTAACTGGGAAGATCACTACACAGGAAGTTATCCAGGATATTTTAGGCAGGATCAACCGGTATATTTTTTTGTAAACCGTGTTGAGCTCTTAATGTTTCTGGGAAGTTCCAGGAATAATGAACTTTGTCCTGATATATGAATAATGGGAAATCAAACTTCAGGCAACAATAAAAACGTTCACACAGGCGTTGTGCATGTCTTTAGTTACAGCCGACCTTATTCCCAGGTAGTGGAAGTACCCAATACTGTCTGTATGGCGGTCCTTTCTATAGAAGTACGTTGGAAATGGAAGCCTCACATTGTGTTTCATGCACTCTGTGGAGGGCTTCATTGTCCAACCTGAAGGCTACAGGTGGGAAGGTGACCCTGCTGGTTACTGTCTATGAATCTCAAAGGCGCCTGGACTGATGACATGTCTCCTACCCTGTTTCCCTGAAAATAAGGCACCCTTACATTTTTGCCTCACGCTGAAATATAAGGCATCCCCCCAAAGATACGGTACTGTAACTCTGGACAGGGGTGATCAAAGGGGGCAATCATAATGACACAGGAGGATCAGAAGGGGTTACTAAAATGGTAATCCCCCCCCCTCTGAGTCTCCTCTGCCATTTTGATTCCCCCCTCTAAACCCCGTGTGTCATTTTAAGTGATTCCTCCACTCTGATAACCCAGTGCCGTATTCTTCTTTATGGAAAAAAAAGGACATCCCCCCCAAAATAAGACATAGGGCGTCTTTGGGAGCAAAAATTAATATAAGACACTGTCTAATTTTCAGGTAAACACGGTATGTACCTCAGTTATTTCAGTCTTTTCCCTGCTGTTTCTTTTTTATTAATTAGAATTCTCAGTTCCTAAATTACCAACCGCCCCCCTCTTCTCCTCCAGTGACATACTGACCTCCGCTCATAACATAATCACATGCGCGGCTTCAAGACTTCTTGAAGGCCACTCCTGCTCTCTGGACCCCTCGCCCTATTAGACTTGCTCCCACTTTTAACTGTGATTGTACCAGGTGGGCAGTAATCAATTCCTGATTGGCCTCACCCATTGATCGTTGCGGTCTATTGAACAGAAAAATCGACACGTCTGCGGCTAGTCTTAGGAAACCTATTGTGCCTTTCGCTCTGCTGACGCTATGCAGCGCATGCTTTTTGTTCCGCAGCCCAAGCTTCTCCCATACAAGTATAGTGCGATGGTAGTGGTAGCCTTACTGCTTATGTGTCCATTAATAGCCAAACAGCACGGCTAGTGTGAAATGTCACTAAGGCCATGTGTCCACTGGTGATTCCTTGTACGTTTGCCAGCGGGTTTCCCATGTCTTGCGGGCAGTTTGCCCGTGGCATACCAGAGATGTGGAAAAAAAAAACGCCCAGACATCATGAGACGCTGCTTTTCCAACTACTTAAAGACATGTCCAATGATCTACGATGGACGTGTCGCTGGTGGTGCTGAAATTATAATGCGGAATTCCACAGCTTCAAATCGGCACTATTGAGTGCATGCGAAGTACCAATTATTCAGACTGTAAAACCCACAAACCTTTTCCCATTGATGAAGTGTGTCCTATAGTCTGATAAATACTGTAGTACTATTCTGATCCACTGGCCTTCTGTTTCGTTTGGACACCTTTAACTTAATAAAAGTCAACTTCACGGCAGGTCCATTGTAATGGTTTGTCCCATTTTCCCTATAATAGAAGTACAATTATTTCTCTCAGAGAGTACCCCTCTGTATGTTTAACCACTTGTCCCGCACCCCCCCCCCCCCCCCCCCCCCCCCCCCCCCCCCCCAACGTGGATGAGACTAACTCTTTGCCCGAACCGGGATCATGAAAACCCACCAGGGCCCACCGCATTTCCAGGATCTTGGGGGAGGAGAGAAATGTTAAAAACAACGCAATGTGGTAGGGGCTAATTGCTGAGGAGGTTAAAGGAAAACGTACTTTGACGCTCTTGGATATTTGGTCTACACTGAACACACATGCATTTTCAACGATGAGGGTGCCCATACACGGGTCAAAACCGGTTCAATCGATGAACCCTTGAGCGCAGTGTGATGACGTCCCCATGCTGCACTCGAGCGTTAGTTGATAGGGGCAAGCGTTGTGCTGTGTACAGCCCCATCTATTAATGAAGAGATTGTGTCAGGCTGAATGGTAAGGCTGAGAAATGGGCCAGATTATGCGGGACAGGTGGGAAATGCACCTTAAGGGCTCAATCACAATATGGGAAACCAGTTCTACCACTAACAACTGTGCGACGAAGTGTGTCAATGCCTAACAATCGCTTCACGAATACTGAAGGCTGCTAATGTATGTCATCTTCAGCTATTTTCTGCAGCCTTGGGGTGCCCCAAATGCTGGGTTTAGACAAAGATTTTATTTTCATCCTGTGCTTGTCTGCTTTGTTCTCTTTACCAAAGTTTTGAGACCCTAGAGCAGTGGTGGGCAACTGAGTTCATATGGAGGGCCACAAGGACGGCCCTCAGCATCACTAAAGGGCCGCTTATACCATTTTCAATCTATACTGACTTGTATAAGCATTTTATAATTAAAAAATTACAGCAGGCAGAGCTAGAAGATATTATGTTTACAATTTTATATAACAAAAATCATCGAAGCCTTTGATATCTATGGGACACATAATCTATGATTCAAGTAGAGGACTGAGGTTGGCTGCTGAATAATGCCTAAAGGGCTGCATGCGACCCCGACTGCAGGTTGGGGGACCTAGGCCCTAGAGCCCAGGTGCCCAACCTGTGGCCCGGGGGCCGCATTGCCGCCCTTTGGTCATTCTCTGGAGGCCCTCCTCAGTCCTCCACTTGTGGCACCAGAAACCATTTTCAATCTATACTGACTTGTATAAGCATTTTATAATGAAAAAATTACAGCAGGCAGAGCTAGAAGATATTATCTTTACATTTTTATATAACAAAACAAAAATCATCAAAGCCATTGATATCTATGGGGCACATAATCTATGATGATGGCATGCGGCCCTTTGGTCATTCTCTGGTGGCCCCCTCAGTCCTCCACTTGTGGCCCCAGAAACCTAACTGTTAATGCATAGGAACTCACCTGATTGTAATATATATATTGGCACACATAACCTTTGACACAAAATGTGCATTACTACACTACAGCGTTCCCTAAAGTATCATTTTAAACAAGTTTTGTTATGTAAAAAATGTCAGTATACATTTAAATTCTTGTGTGGCCCTTAAGTGATGCTGAGGGCTGCACTTGTGGCCCTCCATATCAACTTAGTTGGCCACCACTGCCCTAGAGACTAGGCTAGACTTGGCCCAAAAAGTTATTGCCTGGTGCTAGGCTTAGCTGCAGCAGTCTGTTCGGTGTGGGAAATGGCAGAAGATCCTTAAGGCTATGGCGGGTGATCACCAGGTAATCAGTGGATTTTCACCAGTGATTTTTTAGTTTTTTTGTTTTTCACGCCACCATTATAAAAAAAAAATATCCTCCGTAGAGAATGAATGTATGTGATTTTTGATCGCAAGTCGCCTCCATTCATGTCTATGGGCCTATCAAAGGAAATCGCAACCACTGACTATCGGAACCCGGGGAAGCCGCACGGGATCCTATGAATGGGGACAAGCCCATTGAAACTAGTGTAGGCGATTGGCGGGAGTTTGAAAATCGTGAGCGCAGGCGATCTCCTTAGACTTACCTTCTGCTTTTCCATCTGTTAGCGCACATCCTTGTTGTATATGTGGGAACTCTACCTTTTTGAATAGCGCAGCATTTGCATCCCCACCTCCCCCACCAGGACAAAACCATGAAGATGTCCTCCTTCCATTGCAACGCATGGTGAGGGTCATTGTATAAACAGGCTCATGCTTGGAGCTTCTATTTCGTGATCTCGTTCTATTTTGGGCGAGTATTTATTTCCGTATGATGCTCTGTGGTGCTTGCGTAACTGAGAGCATTGTTATTTCATAATATTCTTTCGGTTTACAGCGGCATCCTATGTTTGGCTTTATAGTTGACCTTAAGTGTACCTCAGGGTATTTCACTCATAGCAAATCGGTGCTGGACTGGTGCTGCATGCTTCATGTGGGGGAGGTTTGGGGTTGTGGTTTTGTTGGCACTTGTATGTAATTCATAATCCTGAGTACAAAAACAGACCGGTAATTCCCAATCCTCTTTATTCTCTTCTAGTCTCAGTCTGCCCTCTGTGTTGTAGCCCCCAGGTAAGTGAGGTATAGAGGTGTAAAGCAAACAAGTGTTTATGCAGGTTGTTCAAGATATTTGTGGCGTCATTTTGGCACAGTGTTTCCGAATGAAGGTCTATGGATCAACTCACAAATGCTGGTTCTAGATAGTCCTTGAACCAGCAATAGGCCAGGGCTACACTACGTTTTACCAAAACTCATCAATTCATTTTGAATGGGCGCGAACCAAGGGAGCGTAGCCACTATGATTTTACAGCAAATCGTAGTGGAGCCCAGGCCTTAGAGATTCAACTTGACCTTCAATTTTTTTCTTCTTTGTTTTGGTCGTTTAGAACATGTTGAATATAAGTGGCCATAGACAGTTATATTTGGGATTTCGCCCCAGATTGTCCTCCAAGCGCAATTGTGACCATTGATCTCCTGCAAAATCAGCCACAAATCTAACGCGCCCACCTTAAATCGGCCCAGAATTATATCTGACAAATTCCAGGTTGATCTCATTACTTTCGATGGGGATGAAGTAAATGCCGGCATGCACAGGGTGGCGCGGCCCATTCTTGGCATGACCGTCCGTGTGTTATGACGTCATCATCTATGCCCAGCTTTAGAAATATCTTGCAGGTTTACTTAAGCCCCCCCATACACCTTCAGATCAATCCATACAATTTCCATTAGATCTACCAACAACTGTGT
>CM070035.1:156009328-156030975 GCA_036250615.1 Ptychadena robeensis | reverse complement strand
GGGGGGGGGGGGGAGTATTGGTTACAAAACTCCCTCATCCTCCAAGCGTTCACTTCAGAAAAATAAATGTGGATTTTAAGAGAAACTGAAATGTTACCTTGTCTGCCTATTTTATCACCGCTTCTGAAGCAGTGGTTCTTGACCTGTGGGTCAGGACCCCCTTGGGGGTTCAATGACCATATCAAAGGGCTCACCAAGTTCTCTGGAAGCATCAGAGCCGCCCCTAGAAAGCCACAGCGCTGATGCCCACAAGCGGGTTAAGTTAGGAGGGAGAGCCCCCCTTCCTAACCACTGTCCAAAGGCAGCCATCTTTGTAGAGGTTACATTTTTCATTGCTGTATGAAAACTATATAAAAGTGAAGCTCTGACAGTGTCTGGGAGATGTTTTGATTTTCGGCTGATCATTCTCTAGCATGTAGTAACCTGAAAAGTCAAGATCTGACCTGATCTAGGTCAGCAACCTGCTCATCCAGAGCTGCATGTAGCGGTGTTCAGCCTTATTCTTGTAGCTTCCTGGCTGGCATGATCACTGGCTCCAGAAGCAGCTTGCTCCAACCCCCAGGGGCCAAAGAGCCCACTGGACACCCCAGGATGTCAGTTAGCAGCTAACAAAGGGGGACCAAAGGGGCTGCCTGCACACTGCATTAAAGGGGGTGACATGGCTCTTGATAATAAAGGTTGTTGACTGTTACAATTGTTTTTAAAGACTTCTAGACCAGAAAATTGGGTATAGCCTGCTGGGGCCCAGGTCTATTTTAGCTTTTAATTCTGGCCTTTTTGACCTTAGTGGAAAGACATTCTGGGTCCCATCTACTTTGTTCCCAGCAATATAAATATATTTATTTATTTATTTTGGAAGCGGTACGACACATGATCACTATGTCCCTGCTGCATGTCCCCATCATCATCAATGACGTCTTGGGACACATTTGCTGGTTGGCCTTTAAGAACACATTGTGGCCAACCAGTCAAAATGTTTCCTGTCATAGAGAACAGTTGGGCCTACGCAATTACAACAGCCAATTATGCCCAACCCAAAAAGTCATGATCTTCCATGTTCAGTACTACCCTCAACTTGATCACAACCCTCCACTTGATATGCCTGGAAATGCAATACATTTAAATAAAAAAGGAATCTAAAAAAAGAAATATAAATATAAGCATTAACATTTCTTTGAACCAATTATTAAATGGGAGATGACCCGTGTGACTAGCATTAGTGTAACTTTCTTATTGAAACTACCGGATAGGTGTTCTTAAACCATGAATGCTCTGCAAGGTACCTTGTCCTCAGGTGACTGCTTATCAGGAGGCATCGTGAGCTGGTAGGGAAGTCTCGGATTAAAGAGCTTTACCCAGTATAGTAGCTTATCTAAGTCCCTAGGATAACCGTCCTGTGATGGGAATAAGAACCTTAAGAGGCATTGTTGTCAGAAGATAAAACAACCTGTCTCAAGGTGGAAATACACAGGTTTTCCCTACTTTTTCCCTTCTGTTCCGTCCCAAGGTAAATCGATTTGAGTTGCGTGAAAATCAATTTACCTTCTATACTCAGTCTACAGAAAGTGATTTGAAATTGTATATAAAAGTGATGGTCTTGATCAGACAAGTTGAAAATGTGTCAATTGTATGTATGGTTTGTTAGTTTTTCTAGGTTTTGGGGGGGTTTCTGCGTTTAGTAGAAGGTCGTTTTTAAGATGGTCTTTGACCTAAATTTTATTTGAGCATTAGCCACTTTACTATCTATATAGCAGAATTTAAGTGAAGAGAAGACCCCCATATAAGCAAGGCCCATGACTATCTAGGAGAGGTTGTGGGCTAAATGCTGGCCAAGTGCAAACAGGTCAAACGTCTAGTAGCCAGGAAGAAAGTATGTTTTGATTGCATCTATTTAGTGGTCTTCTGGTTAATTTCCTATTCGTCTGAATATTTTTTTGGTTGTTTTGCAATTTTTGAAACTTTAAAATTTTGTTTTCTTTTCCCAGATTGATTACTGACCATGGGGGCATTTCTGGACAAACCCAAAACCGAGAAACACAATGTTCATGGTGCTGGAAATGGATTGCACTATGGACTCAGCAGTATGCAGGGTTGGCGAGTGGAGATGGAGGATGCTCACACTGCCGTGGTGGGCATCCCTCATGGCTTGGAAGACTGGTCCTTCTTTGCCGTTTACGATGGCCACGCAGGGTCCCGCGTTGCAAACTATTGTTCTACGCACTTACTTGAGCATATCACAGACAATGAAGACTTCAGGGCAGCGGAGTCTCCAGGATCTTCTTTGGAACCTTCTGTAGAGCACGTCAAAAGTGGAATTCGAACTGGGTTTTTAAAAATCGACGAATACATGCGCAACTTTGCTGACTTAAGGAACGGCATGGACAGAAGTGGCTCTACGGCTGTTGCAGTCCTTATTTCACCGGGCCACGTGTACTTCATCAACTGTGGGGATTCTAGGTCTGTTTTGTTTAGGGGTGGACAGGTTTGCTTTTCTACACAGGATCACAAACCCTGCAATCCTAAGGAGAAGGAGCGGATCCAAAATGCAGGAGGAAGCGTTATGATTCAGCGCGTCAATGGCTCATTAGCTGTCTCTCGTGCCCTCGGGGACTACGATTACAAATGTGTTGATGGCAAAGGTCCTACTGAGCAGCTTGTTTCTCCAGAGCCTGAGGTCTATGAAATTGTACGGGCTGACGAAGATGAATTTATAATACTAGCTTGTGATGGTATTTGGGATGTCATGACCAATGAGGAGCTGTGTGAATTTGTCAAGTATAGGCTGGAGCTAACGGATGACCTTGAGAAAGTGTGTAATTCTGTAGTGGACACCTGTTTACATAAGGTAAGACAATAGCAGGTGACCTTTTTCATCATGTGTTATACCAGTTGACAATATCTTTCTCTAGTAAGGTTGTCCTGGGCTGTCCAAAGACTTGTCCCTAAGCTGGGTGGCGCGGTCCTGCGATCCGATCACAGCTGAACCGACTTCACGAGCGGCCGCAGCGAACTACATGTCAATGCGGCTGGCCACACCTCGCAGTCAAAATGCCGGTCTGTGGGAACAAGTCCTTTGTGTGCTTGCTGATCAGATCCAAGAGCTTCTCCTTATTGCTGTACACTTTAGATTGAGTCATTTCATGCAATAACTGTCTCACAAGGTCATCAATTTGGTTCTCAAATTAAAACCGTATCCAATTGACCTAAAATTATAATATTTGCACTGGCTGTGTTTTGTTTTTTAATAGAACATTCTTCATTAGTTATGCTACCAGCGGCACTTCCCACCAATTTATGAAATTGCAGGCTGCCCTCCTGATTTGCATTAACCTCCCTGGTGGTTTGCCCAACCCAAGTTTTTAAAGAACTGCTGGAACTAGGATAGGAAGTACTTTCCTTTGCTTGTCGAGGCCGTGGTAATCGCTTGTCTGCGTCTACAGCATCAGAGGTGTAGCTGAAGGGTTGGGGGGGGGCAGCGCCATAGACCATTTTAATGGAGAAGCATCGCTTTCCCTGGCTTACATTGTATGTATATATTGTATGGGTGTTGCTTTGTAGTTCAAGAAGTTGCCTGATTTGCTATTAAAGTTTTCACCTAATCAAATATTATTTAATATTCATCGTAAAATCGATCGAGTAGTGATTGGGACAGGTTTATAAATTTCAGTTGATCTCAATTTTATTGCATTTCCATCAGTTTCTATCTGGTCGTACTATGCAACATCCAAAACAGAGATTAGGATTGGATTTGAATCTACCACATTTAACACGCTCCACATTAATACGATCGTATTTTAAGTCAATCAAATGGAAAAATCGAACAGTGTATATCCCCCCACACATAGTCAACCTTCAACCAAGCTCTTGGCATGTCTACGTGGGTTTTCAATTGGTCCACTTCAGCAAAATAGGTTTTAGACTAGGCCATCAGAAGATAGTACAGTGTAAGTACAGCATGTATAATGGCAACAGCCAATATTTCTAAACATCTGGTAACAAAAGTCAGTACACCCCTAAGTGTCCAAATGGTGCCCATGTCAATAGTTTGTGTGTCACATTATTATCCAACATTGTTCATTGGTTCACTCAACCCACCCCCTGCCCAAGTAGGATTATTATTCCCAAAGTTGGCAGAGCAGGAACTCTCGCCTGTCTTCCTACTCCATGTACATGCTTTGCTTTCCCCAATACTGAGGTCTGTGATATGTATTTGGTTCTTATAGTCATTAGTTTACTATTTCTGACCAACTTCCAGCGATGGTTTAGGTTCTGACAGCTTGCTTATGATTTAATCAGGTAGTGTGTATGTGAATGAATATATGGTATGTATATTGATGGCCATTGCTCTCTCCAGCTAAACTAGATTTACTAGTCCCGGCCCAATTCTGCTTACGGGTCGTATTCATAACTAACCTATGACAGGTCTATCGGTTAAAAGCCCGAAAACTGACAAGTGGACACCTTATGTTGTGTCTGCCGGTCTGTTATATTAATGCTTAAAAAGCTCTATTATCATGATTGATATATATCTGCTTATCAATTGTGTAAACTTTCCCTTATAGTAGATTCCCTGTTTCCCCGAAAGTAAGACCTACCCCGAAAGACATAGCTGCTATCCCCCCTGTGCTTCTTCTATAAGCTCTTCCTCAAAAATAAGACCTACCATGTCCCAAGCTTCCATATTTAGAAAAGACATGGCAGGAGGCATTTTGTCACCTCTTCTAAACCCAGAAATGAGCCCTAGTGCATTTTTCGCACCTAAAATTAATATAAGACCGTGTCTTATATTCGGGGATACGGTATCTCCCAAGGTTTGCAGATACACAGTTGCCAAGATCCAATGATTGCGGCCTCTGCTGTTAACATACAGCCATAGCCCTCTGTTGCCACATCCCCTTATTTAAAGGATTAGAGAAACATGGTTGGACTAAACCCAACTGAGGTGGCCATTAGGGACTATTAGGCCATGTCTCCACAGCGTGTTGTGATCCGTCGGGAACCCTACGTTAAGCCCAGTGCTTGGTGGGGGTCCCAATGGATGACACAATTTCCCGCTGATGCAGGGGTTAACGTACTGCACTAGCGTAGGGGGCCAATCAAACAACGCTGAGGAGACATAGCCTTAGGGCTTGTGTCCACTATCTGCGTCCGCAGAGTGGGAAAAGACTCAGAGAGGACACTTCCCATTCTGAAGAATAGCACAGTGTCCACTCATATTCTTAGCTGCACACCTGCGGCGTTGATTTGAAGCTGCGAGCTGCCGTGTCTTCAAAGCAGCACTGCAGGGTGCGGCCGGAAACATCCACAGTATAGCCATCAACCAGAAAACAAATCGAGGTCGATTTCTTTCTTTCTTTTTAGGCTTTTTGCCTTCAGGTCAAGTGATTTTATACATGCTGCGATATCATTTGCCCTTTAGCGTTGGTGAATGTTGAGCATCTAGGACTACAAAGAAAACTCATATCAGACATGGACCAATGTGTTGTAGTCTTGAGGATTCAGTCCTCACTTTTAGGAAGCTTCCTTGAACCTCTTGTTGGGCTTATGTGATAGATGTTAGTATTACCTCCTGGATCGGGCACCATACAAAATTAAATAAATGCATTTAGCACTCCATGGAAAGGTTAACTTTGGATGTTGAGGTGCACCCCAGGTGACTAAATGGTTTGGTGTATGTGGGAGAAAATATTCGTTTTTTTTATAGTAGAAAGTATGTGGTGACAAACGATTCGAATCTTTAGCTGCAGTATTTTATGCTCATGTAAAGGGGGCGTCCCCCACTAGATGAATCATTTCCTAACTTGGGTAAATGTTAGAAACTGCCTTTTTTACCTTTTTACTGTTTTCTCTGTAGTTGGACATTGGTAATCTGAATAGAAACAATGCAGTATGTGGTGTACATTTCAGTGTTTACAGGTGTGTTTATTTTGACAACAGGGAAGCCGTGATAATATGAGCATTGTACTGGTTTGTTTTCCAAACGCCCCCAAAGTGTCCGAAGAAGCCATCAAGAAAGACGCGGAGTTGGATAAACATTTAGAAGCAAGGATTGAAGGTATTCCTCTCATGTTAAGCCTCGTGCTGTATTATGTGTTTTTATTTTTTTTTATTGGGCGTTTCTGTGTAGATTGAAAATGTGTTTTCAGGACTTTGCCTCTCAGCATGGGGACTGCCCTCCCCATTCAAAGTAATGGGATCAGCCTAGCATTGTGTGATTCGACATGCGGGAGATTCCTGGTTGATCTCACCAGATAGGCGCACCCGATTTTCAGCCATGAGACCATCCAGTGTTTTGCGAGAACGCACAAAGCGGTCGATTGCCGAGAAATTGGGTGAAAATCGGCCTGTGTATGGCTACCTTTGCTCTTTTTGGATACTACCACTTAACTCAAAAGCCCATGGTGTCTAGGAGGGATTGGTGATTCTCTATATGGTGCCTGTTTGTTGACCTGCAGTGTGTCAGTCTGTCAATGTGTTTTAAACCACAAATGAATGAAAGTCTAATTACCTGTTCTGTTCTTAAAAAAAGGTTATTCTATAGCAATGGTTCCCAAACTTTCCTTGCAGGACCCCCTTTTCTCTTTAGTAACATTATGGAGCCCCCCCCCCCTATTCAAACACAGGTTAAGAATAAGGGCCAGCGCCCGCCCCCAGTTTGGGAACCACTGTTCTATAGCATGGATCATCAGAATATGCTACTCTCCCAATCTTGCCAGCCTATGATTCATAGTTCTGTAGCTGTGAAGGGGATTCCTTCCCTTCCATAGTGATCTCAGATTAGTTATACATTTTATTGGACATGCCAACCTCATTATGTCCCACAAGCCTTCAGTTTATATGCAGTTATCTCTATTTCGCTGGATATGATTATCATTTTCTGACTGTTTAGAATCCTCTGTTTCAACCTTCAAGGTTATAAACTAACATACTTTCATTATGACTTGGGATCAAGCCTTGTATCCTAAAGTAAAGATATATGCATGCATCTGACATTTTTATTCTTTTTAACAGACTGTGTGTATCTAATTATTAAAATATCTGACTTTTTGGTTTGTGTTGTCCACGAAATGACAAGTATCTGGGATTTTGGTCATAGGCTTGCCCATAGTAACAGGACGGTGCTGGTTCATTTAAACCTACCATAGCAAAATGTATGCAAATGTAAATGCAGAATAGCTAAAGTGCACATGCAGACTTTTTTTTTTATGATCTAATGTTCCTACAATTGGGACATGAGCAGCAAAAACTTTTTTTTATAGTAATATGGATAGCCATGGGTTTGTACTTAACATGGAGGCTAGGTGGACACAATTCTGTCTTATAGAGGCTCTACTGTATAAATAAAATGTTTGTAATATGTAAGACACTAACTAAGCAGGCAAAGATCTTCTTTTTTTTTTTTTTTTTCTTTTTTTCATTGCATACAACCTACATGTGTATATTTATCGCGTCGCCCCCATCCCCCTTCCCCCAAGAATATTACACAGACAATTCTGCTTCCCCGAGAATGGCATTACATGCTGTTGGCATAGTTGGTGTGCTTCCCAGTGATAAGTTTACATAAAGCTCCATATTTATAGTAACACACAAGTTGCTATGTGTCTGGTCTATTTCATTGTTGCCAAAATAAAAATTTGTTCCTATTTCTTCCTCGTAGAAATCATGACAACTGCTGGGGAGGAAGGAATGCCCGATCTCACTCATGTAATGCGCATCCTGTCAGCAGAGAATATCCCAAATTTACCACCTGGAGGTGGCTTAGCTGGAAAGTGAGTGGCTGGTATTTATGAAAAGATTGTGGGATTTGCCTATGAAAGGATGGGTTAAAATCTGCCCTCCCAGAAAATCTTAAATGTAAAAAATTTCTGGTTTTTCTATACATTCATTTGACGTTTTCTATTTTTTGGACAGCAAGTTGCTAACTTTCTGAGTCTACAGGAGTGGGGACCTGGACAATCAGTCTATTGCTATGTTTCTATACTGTAGCAGACTGGAAACAAAAAATATAATGTTTAAACTAAGTGCTGTGTAGTCAGAATCCTTTACTTGTTGAGGTATCGAGCCAGGCTTTTAATATTTGATAAAAAATACATTTAAATTGTAGAGACAAAAGTAAAGTCTACTGCCCACAAACCTGCTCTGATGAGTACTTGGGAAGAAGCTTAATTGAATTCCCCTTGCTGATTAATCCCACATCCCTTTTAGATGTTGCCAGAACTGGGTCACCTCTGATGTCACCATTCAACACACATACTGTGGCAGTACTTGGCATTACTTTGCATGCCAATTCAGCTGGGCAGTCACTTAAGAGGTAATCTGCTGTCATAGGGTCTAGTTATGACAAGGAAGGTGGTAACAGAGGAAAGCTTTCCACCTTCCCTGTCATAACTAGACTCCCCTATTGCAGCAGATTGTCTTCTTATTCCGCCCAAACCTTTATATAGAGCTGTGGTGGGCAACTGAGTTGATATGGAGGGCCACAAGTGCGGCCCTCTGCATCATCAAAGGGCCGCACATAACTTTTTTTTAATCTATACTGACTTGTATAAGCTTTTTTTTAAATATGAAAATGACAAAATTTTTAAATAACATAACTTATTTTAAATTATACTTCAAGCATTGGGTAGCACTATAGTATGGTGATGCACATTTTGATTTAGAGGTTATGTGATGCAATATGAGTTCCTATGCATGAACAGTTAGGTTTTGGGGGCAGCAAGTGGAGGACTGAGGGGGGCCACTGAACGCACAAAGGGCCACATGCGATCCTCAGGCCGCAGGTTGGGCACATAGGATAATAGAGCATTAAGCTCCCCCATATCTGTGGAGCTTGTGCCTAGTAGTTCTGTCACAACTTTACCTGGTTTGGTTAAATCACTAAAATTGTGGGGAAGTGCTGCAAAGGTGGACAATTCTTTCCCACTTTGTTGCAGTGACACTTACACGTGTTAAATGTTTTTGTGGCATTTATTAATATGAATATTTTTGCATTGACGCTAATTGGTAATATGTTCTTGCAGACGCAGTGTTATCGAAGACGTTTATAATAGGTTGAATCCACATAGAGACAATGATGGGGTAAGTTTTCATAAACAATAAATTGCATTTAAAAAAAAAATGTTTCATGCTACTACTTGAGACTATGAGCATTTCTACCTACGACTGGTACTTCACTGCTATGTATTTTGAAAACCTTGCGTAGGCAGACTAATTAACAATTTGAAAGCTCTTCGCTGTGTAGAAAATCAGGCGAGCTGAGTTTGCTTCACCTCCTTGGCAGTTTGCCTGAACCCAGTTTGGGCAGAGTTTGTGGGGAGGCACCATAGACCTACATGTTAATGGAGGGGCATCAATTTCTCGGCCCGCATAGTTGGCGTCATCGATGATGCTGGTGATGTGTAGAGGGGAAGGTGGGGAATCATGGCAGAGTACAGTGTACAGTTTTCAATGGCACGATACAGCCGTGCTATTTGCCTTCTGGATGCTGGAGCCTGTTGGGCTGTTTGCGCACCTAGCTATTCGATCTGGGATCCAAATATGTAAACATAAACAACCACTGCTGACTAGACTTGGTGTTCATTCCAATGTCACCTATTGTGTCACTGACCAGAAAAAGTATGCAGATATGTTGTACAAACAGTCCTGCATGCTTACTCCAGGTCATTAGACGAGGAGTCAGGGCCTCCAGAGCGAAAGTATTAGAACACATTCCCCAGCAGAAACTCTTATGTTTCTAACAAGCAAGGTTGCTTTAAAAGAATTTTATTTTTATTTTTTAACTTGTTTTTTTGATCAAGTTATTTGTGCACACATAACTGCAGTGAGCAGACATGATTTTGTGTAAGTGAACACATAGTCTAATATGAAATTCCTGTCTTTGAAACCCACAATTTGTTTCTGTAAAAACTATTTCCTAGTAGATTTACCTCGGGAACCTCTAATATTCGTTAACTTTAGTCTGGCTTCCTGTCGGGGCGCCTTTCGGCTCTGCCAGGACGGCTTTGACCCACATAGTTGCATCAAACTGGTGTTATTGAATCTTTAAAGCATCTACTTTGAGTAGCCAATTGAAATATTTTTACTTGAACATTCTAACGTTTATTGGCTTTGTCTAGGACACTGGTCCTTTAAATAATAATGCAGATGTGTATATTTTGTATGTATGTGGCATGTGTTGAATGACATTGCTTTACGTACTGACACTGGGGTCTTGACTCTTCAACAAGGACCCCGCTGGATCAGAGGACAATACAGCACAAGGGAAGCTGGTGGAAGCTCTCAGGGAGCTAAGAATTAATCATAGGGGGAACTACCGTCAACTCCTGGAGGAGATGCTAAGTAGTTACAGGCTAGTTAAGATGCAGGGTGAAGAGTCAGCTGCTGGATCGTCTTCTCAGAGCAGCGTGGAATCTGGTGATGAACATGAAAATCAATCCCATACTCCGGAGGATAAACCCTCAGAAGAGTGAAATGCATGATTCTTGACTTGTTTTTTATCCATCTGGGGTGTAGGTGATGTATGTAATAGCAAATGATGCCTCATATTGGGATTAAAAGGTCAGTCCACCCAAAAATTTACTTTAGTAAGGATTTAACTTGTGCTTTACTACTAATGCAAGAATGGACCCTCCTATAATTGAAGCGGCCAATCATAACATTACAGCACACAGTGCTAGCTATAGTATCTTGCCAGTACTTGTGCTTTGTAATTTATGTCTTAAATACATACACCTTTAGATCTGTTAGATATCCTTTAGATCTACCAATAACTATGTAGTATATAGGGATTCTGCGATTGAACACAGGTAGACTTGATGGTTTAGAAAGTCCCTCATATGACATGGTTTTGGTAAAACAAAAGGAGATCTAAAGGAAATCTGACAGAGAAATCTAAAGGTGTACTCGACACCATGGACTTGTTGGCTTTTTGCCGCCTCCTGATAATCCTATAGCCCTAGATCTGCACTTTGACATGAAATGTCCAGGCCCTGAAGTTCTTGCAGATGGAGATGGTTTTTGTTTTTTTGGACCACTAGAAGCCATTCAACCTCCTTGGCGGTATGCCTGAAGTCAGTCGAATCAAACTGCGACTGTGCCGGGATCTGGCACAACTGCCCACTCTGTGTGCCTGCAGCACTTCTACAATAGACCTCCATGTTAATGGAGGGATGCCGCTTTTCTCCCCTTACTGCCAGTGTGTAGAGGGCCCGGGGGAGAGCCGGCTTTTTTATGCCATAGAAAATGGCGCGAAAAGCCTGTAACGCCCAGGGGGTTAATAATGGTGTACAGGTATGAAATCTGCCAAGTTCCCTTACCCTCACAGTCCATATAAAGACTCTGCCACTTGTAGGCAAGCAACATTGGTGTCCTAGAAATGAAACCTGCATATACTGAACAATTTGAGCACTTGCTGTCATCCAAAGTAGTTTTGGGGGACTGACCCCTTTATGAGCTCATACATTTGATTGTTTAGGCAGTTTGTCCACTGCAGCTGTTGGATATTGGTAGTTTGATCTATAAGTCTTGCTCCCCAGAATCCAGTTACTGTTCCCTAACTGGAAATGACAGTGTTATTAGGAAGTAGCTATTGCTTATTTATTTAAAGTAACCATTCTAATCTGTTTAATCCTGCAGTTTAGACTCCTGTAAGTTTTCCGATTAACTAATATATGAATAGTTTAAGTAAACATAGATCATACATCTATCAAAATGTTTAT
This sequence comes from Ptychadena robeensis, assembly GCA_036250615.1. Lineage (NCBI taxonomy): Eukaryota > Metazoa > Chordata > Amphibia > Anura > Ptychadenidae > Ptychadena > Ptychadena robeensis. The sequence continues at coordinate 156,019,258 of CM070035.1, read as the reverse complement.
GTTTTTGTGTCGAACAGCATCCTGTTGGTCTTGGGGTTTTTGTTTTCTCATCGATTATAGTCAACAGAAGACCCTGCCATTGGGCCTTCTACACAATGGCTTTATCTTTTATGAGCTGAGGGTATAAGGGAGCTTTTTACAGATTTTTCAGCAAGTTTCAAGCTTTTTTTAGTGGAGTGAGATCACCTTTAAAGCAATGACTTGAGGCTTGTTTGATCCTTGGCCTTAAACATTTTGTTAAGTCTTCACTTCTGTACTTGCTTACTCTCACTTGCTGAAGTTCACGGAGCTCATCATTTAAGGTAGCCATACATGGGCTGATTCCCACCCGATTTTTCGGCCGGTCGACCACAGTGGGCGTCTCTGCCGGACTATCGGTCGCTCAGCTGCAAATCTGGTGTGCTCATCTGGTCAGATCGAGCAGGTTATCTGACATGTCCCGACCTATCCCATTGCTTTGACGTTATCACACTGCAGTCTGTCCCCCATCTATCGAGGGAGAATCTGCCGGTGTATGGGCACCTTAACCTCCCCACAAAGTACACTGCATATAATTCCCGCCCCTGTTCACATCGCTTGTGTGTGCTGGAAACCTGGCGCCCCTCCATGAGGTCTATAGCAGCCCCCCTTCTGCGTCAAACTTGGCTATTACATGTAAATGTTGCCTTTGGCAGTTTGCATGCAAATAAGGCAGCCTTTCTAGAAACTGCCACCAAGTCATCAACTCGGAGAACCAGTCCACTGCTCGTTACTTTAGTACTGAGCGCTCTTTGATACTATTCAGGGTACCCTGATATGTTCAGGAAGGTATAACACTAAGCTGGTCTCCAGCATTCAATAGATGAGAACTGAAACCCCATGGTGACACACTGGAGTGTATTAATGTAAAAGATTCATTTCCATATAGGTGTTGGGGAGGTTGATATATAAGCTTAATCTTTAACACAAAACCTTCATATTCATTAGGTCCTCTTCAATTCTCCACGGAGTGCCATCTGTAACAATTCATATACTGTCTAAAATTCTCCGAGTTCTAAAGTACTTTAAGAGTTACAGAAAAGCTGCTTTAACCTAAAATTTAGTATACTGTTTGTTTCATACAAACCTCTGATGGTTTCTGCTCTGTAGCAGCTGAATGGTTGCAGTTGACTCTAATAGACGAGGATTCCTCTTAATGACCCAAATAGACCCAAACTAATCTGTAAATGTGGTCACGGCACTTTCCTATGATTTAGGAATTTTTCTCGCTCCATTTCAACTGCTATGCAAAAATTCCAATGAAGGATAAATTACAAAAAATTCCCTTTATGTAGTAAAACCTGACGAGCATTTTCATTCTGGTTGATGGACTTTTCTCAGCATCTCTGTTATCCGGAAAGGCTTTTTCACAAGTCACCTTGAACTTGGCCCTGATAGGCTACAAGTCTTGTGTTTAGCAAAGGGATAAGCACAAATCCTTTATGAAAGTACGAGTGACCCTTTGCATTTTTTTAATCCGGGGTTGTCTAGAAGTGGTTGATGTAATTTGTTGTATGAGACTTAAGTTTTCATTTTTAGCTGTTGAAGCAAATGTATTCTATTTTGTTTGTTTCTTAGACAGTTCTTTGTAATAAATGCTAACTATGGTGTTACTTTTTATCAATGCTTAATAAATGCTTCAGTCTTTGGAACACATGCCCTGCCCTCTTATTTTCGGAGAGTGAAAGCTATAATGTGTATATGGTTTGTTGCCATGTGCTTGTATTGTGTGATGTATTGCCTGTTCTTGTGTGCAAGAGTACATAGGTACGTAGGGAGCCAGGTAGGAAATGTCTTTTGTAAAAGCTAATAAACTCCTTTAGGCAGAATTATCCTTTCTCTAGTTGTAGTTGTTTTTTAACCTCCCCAGCAGTCAGCCCCATCTGTGCCATTTTGAACTATGAGATACAGGCTATCGCAGAAGAGTAGCCTGTTTCGCCCTGTCCACATTTAGACTGGTAAATGGATGCCCCTCCATTACAATGGAGGTCTATAGCACGACACCAAATATCTACTATTTGGAACATTTATGGTTTAAGTGCAGGCAACTTTAAAATAAGCTTATCGTTTGTGCAGAACAAGGTGCAGCCCTGTCCTGATCAATTTTGTTTGGAGACGTGTCCTCTATCTCATGGGAGAGAGGGGGTTGGAGTGTTTTAGCAATATAGTCTCTAGGAGGGTAGAGATGGAAGGTGGGAAACCTTTTGTTTTACGTCCAGCCTTTCACATCACCGTAGTGGGTTTGGTACATGTTCGGACTCGTACAGGGGCTTTTAGTTGTAAAATCTTTGTAGCATAAGATTAAAGTTGCCTCTTTATTTCAGGCAGTAGGTCAACAATATTAGAGATGAGACAAGACTGGATGCAGGAAATTCTCAAAAATGGCTTATGAGTTACAAAGGCCCTCCTTCCCAAATGCAGCGCCATGCACTCCATGCACATTCACTAAATATGAGATTGGGCCCACCATTCTTTATACAGTGTTTTGGACTTACAAAGGCATTTAGTTGAAGCACAACAGAAAGGAACAATAGTTTTCTAGTTGGCAAATGGCACTTCTTCTGGCAAGCAGCATGGAGGGAGAACAACATAAAAAAAAAAAAGCAAATGAAGAAGCACCATAGGTTGCTGTAAATTGGTGTTGATCAGTACACCAAGAACCATTTTCCTCGATTGAATAGCGGCTGGAGTTTGATGTGCGTGACTTGATTCAGGAGCAGTAAGCTTATGTCTTGTCAACCACAACTCTAAGGGCCCGTGAGCCACATGGAACTCTAAGTATGGGGCATTTAAATAAACAAAATTTTACATGTTCAAGTAAAAAATAGCTGCCTAGGAAATCTTCAAATCAAATTTTAGGGAATTGTTGAGTATGTTGCTGAACACCCAGGTATGCAAAGGTTTTCTGCTCTGCTTCATAACGGCTCATATGTATGTCCGATAATTGTAGCTATATAGCATATTTTGTGATCTCTTCCTGCAACAAAGAGAACTTGCAAGCTCTGTATACATAACATTTGTTCTATGTTGAGGAAGGGCAAACTTTTTGACTTGTGGGCAGGGTGGATTTGATTTAAATCACTAGTCAGTAAGGCTTGATTTAAATCAATAATTCTTGCCGGTATAACTTTAAAATGCAAGTTGATGAAGATTTTTAGAACAACTTTTCAATTTTTTTTTTTTTATCCACAGTTTAGGCTAATCATTCATATTTGGACAACTTTTCTGTTGCACTTAGTTTTGAGAACTGCAAAAGTGAACCAAGCATCTGTGATAACATCTTGTAGCAGAGGAACTGCCCAATAATCTTACAGAAACAGACAGAAGTTGATGATGGCATAAGCGCATCACCCAAAATTTCCACTTGAATAAACAAGGGCAAGGGGACGGGCCACTCAATATGTAAAAGCAATACATTTATTATACACTGTGCAAAAAATTAAGTAATGACCATCTTATTTAAAAACCATGCACAATGTTGCGGATGTACACATCTGTACACGTGCTTAGACAATTAAAATAGTCCAAATGGCGCAAATTTCACCCCAATGTACGTTTCGTTAAACTCCTTTAGGGGTACGATATGTAATTTCATCAGCCAAATCTACATAACACAAACAGACAGCACAAGGGTATCAGTCATACTGAATAACCAAATCGACATAAAAGTGGACACAGACCCTCAGGAGTTACTCTGTCCATAGATCAATATAGGGGGAAAGACATGATTTCTCAATATGGCGTCACCACTGGTGACCAGCGTAACAAGACCGACCCAAACCATCGACTGATCATGTTTATCAAAGTAAAGGTATTAACAATCAGTCTTGTTATATGCAGATCACCGCGGCATTTATGTGGTTAAAGTCTGTCTCTGTTTCCCACTGGTGTCGGTGCAGTAGGGTCTGTGTCCACTTTTTGTCGCTATGGTTATTCAATATGACTGATCCCCTTGTGTCGGCTGTTTGTTTTATGTAGATTTGGCCAATGAAATGACATATCGTACCCCCTAAAGGAGTCTAAAACACACAATGGGGTGAAATTTGCTCCATTTGGATTATTTAATTGTCTAACAGCACCTGTACAGATGTGACATCCGCAACATTGTGCATTGCTTTTGATTGATCTGATGGCCATTACTTCATCTTTTGCACCGTGTATAATACATGTATTGCTTTTACATATTGAATTGCCCTTAAAGTGGGTGATGTGTTTATGCCATCATCCACTTCTTGTTTTTGGGATGTTGGCCACTATACATGTGAGAGTGTAGTTTTATTGATTATAAAATCTTACAAACACCTCTGCAAGAGCGTGACATTGTGAATGGATTCATAGGATTTATTTACCAAAAACATTAAACATATACAGCTTTATTCTATATAATTAAACAACTAATCTTTTATTATCATTTCATTATGGAATAACCTTTGGATGGTAATAGATTTTCCTCGATAAGCACTTTATTTAAAAAAAATTTTAATTTAAATAAAAAAAAAAAAATCATTGATTTTTTATCCACCCTGCTTGTGGGCCACACTGGGTTTTTAATTTTTTACAGAAGGACTGGAACAAAGGTCAGTATAAGTGTCCCAAGTGTCCCTTTTAGCTTGGATCAGTGACTGCATGGCGACTTCACACTACTGTGAACGTTCGCTAGCCAAACGCACGGGATTCCAAACATGTATGGCTTCCTTTTAGTTTGCCCCTGTCTGTTCTATGTGGAGGGGAGGACAAGTGGGCAGCACCATGCACTTCTTGCTCCCATTGGAGGCATTGGTGGAAAGGCAGGTTGGTCATTAAGCAGACGAAAACTGATGTTTGATATTTACTAGATACTTAGCGGAGAATATTATCAGGGTGCAATTAGGGAGTACATGGTTAGAACTATGATTTTGGCAGTGTGCTGAACTTTGGAAAGGAGATATACACAAGTAATTATGGTGGGGAATGGGCTGATTTTTCTTCAATTAAAAAAATTTATGAAAATCACTAGTAACATTGGCTAAATTATGTTCATTTATTTACTATTAGGGATCTAGTATTTATGCATCACAGCAGTACTTTAGGAGCAAGGGTGCTGTCACCACCACAAGCAGATGTTGTTACAGCACCAGACATCTGGTTACCTCTATCTATGTCTCTGGCTCCAAGCCGTCTATAAAAATGTACATTCATCCAAACATGATTGGATGCTCAAAGTAAATGCAAACCATTGGTCCAATATATCAAAGAAATTGCTCTTCATAAATCACTGTCTATATCATGATGGTTTTGCCTTTTTGTCTTTTTTATTTTTTTCTTCAATGTATTCCTGACTCAAGGGTCAGAGCGATCTGCGGAGGTCCTAAGTCACACTTTTGTTATATATTTTCTTTTTCTTTCCTGTAGGGTGCTGGCGATCTAGAAGACCCATGGTAGCCTTTCCAAACTCCTAATATGTTTTTTTGGTCTGGAGTAAAAGGGGGAAAAAAAAACTTTTATCTCGGTTCTCTTCAATCCAAGGAAGAGATTGTGGTGGAGCGTCAGCTATGTACAAAAAAAAAATGGGCAAAACCAGAAAATAATTAGTATTTTGCACCATTTTATCGGTTTGTTTTTATAACATTGTCACACTTTAGCAGTATTTTTGCCAGCCTCAGGATTTTATGGTCACCCGTGCAGCAGCATTTATTCCTTTTTCCGAACAGGTAAAACTGGAGGGGCCTCGTGGCGCAGCGTATTGCCGGGCACCTTTTTCGGTGCTATAAAGAGCTTAGGAAGAAATAAGCCTCATGCAGTCTGTTAGATTTTTCCAGGTGCATGCAGTTGTTCTTGAACAGGTAGGGCACTTCCGAACTAAAACTCCACAAGTGCATGTAAAAAACACACATAGTTGTATGAGACATTACCTTTTTTTTTTTTTTTCCTATAAGGCTTTGGTTGTTCCACTGGATTACTTTGTTTAACATTTAAGGGAAATCATCCTGCCACCTTTTTATTTCTAAACATGTTGACTTGTTTTGACGTATTTGTCTATCAAAACTGATATTTTTCTTTAGTTTTAAGTGTTTAACCAGAAGGCTGAAATGCCCACCAGGATTCCTGCATCTCTCAGGGATGTCAGCAGTTTTCTGCCACCACTCGTTTTAGAACCTTTTGTGAAGCCAAGTATGGAATTTATCCTGTATTGTCTGAAGAACCAAGTGTGGAAAGTTTTGGGGTTTTTCCCTTTTTGTAAAGATGTCACATGCTCTGCCCCTCGTCCCTTTAAAAAAAAAAAAAAAAATCTCCTTATAACAGTTTTTTCCTCTACAGAATATTGCTGTTATATCCCTGAGAGATTGCTCACAATATTGGCTACTTGAACCTGAGGCTTATTAGCATTCAGTCACATTTAAAGACTTTTTAAGTTGGCCGGATACATTCCATGTAAAAGATGGCGCAAAGTTTTATAGGGGACTCTAGCTGTGTTGGAGCAGTGGTATCTCTGTAGTGCTGATGTACCCTCCATATGTAAACCACACTTGAACCTGTGTATTGAAAATGAATGCTGCCTAATGATTAGAGAGCACAACTCTTAGTAGGGGAGTGTATGACCTCTGCGGATAGACTGCTACTTCCACACAGTGCGTCCATGCAACATACTGGAAAGACCTAGGCTCTTCTACCTTAGGCCTATTGCTACTTTCTAAAGAGAATCCATTAAACTTTTTTGAAATTTTCTTTCCCCTTTCTTTATTGTGCTTGAAATTTATATTTCGCCAATTTGAAAACTAATAATTTGGGGTTTAAAGCTCATTACTTCTAAAGGGAATGTGGGGTAGCATTGCTAATATGATTTTGAGGGGTACATGGTATGGGGCTGTCCTGTTTTCTATTACGTTGTGGATCGAAAATCATGGGTGTTAAGACGCATAATACTCAAATGCTTGATTTAAGTCTATACTATGCCCAGAGGTAAAGCAATAAAGATGACTGGGAGCATACTCCTTCAAAAACAAGTCTGTAGTGTCTATACCTCAAAAAGATCCAGTCCGGGGTACAAATATGGGAGCAAAGTAGTTTCTGCCCTTGAGCGGACACTTTTCCTTAATTTGATCATTTAATGTTCAGATATTGTATTAGCTTTTTGGAAGATGTTTGTCATGAATGACCCCCCACCATCCATGCTCTGTTTTTAGGTTTTGGTGGAAGCCGCCTGTAAAACCGCCCAGTATTCTGGGGCATTAATGCTAAAATTTTATATACTTGTTGCTCTTTCATTTTTTAACATTTTACACTAGATGGCTAAAGTCTATGGGCTCCTGACCTTCTAACCATTTAGAAATACCATTTTATATCCTAAGGAGTTGGGTGAGCTACAATAGTTGTTGAGTTTTTAGTCTTGCAAGTCATCCAAGTTGGTGTTTTTAGTTAAGATCACGGATTTGATTAATTTCAGTTCCCCTACACTGATCTTGGGCTTTGTGCTTAGGCTTGGACATGCTGGTAAAAGGCCATTCCTAAAATGCTGCAGCATGGAAATAGGTCTTCATATTTGAAGTTTATTGAAGATCTTGGCCTTCATATTTTAAGATGGTATAGGATTTGAATATCTGTTACCTAATGGGCACATGCTTGTCCTTGGTCAACAGCTTACTTGGAAATGGCTGCTTCCATGAGTCGGTTTAGTCAGTGACCGAATATCTATTAAGGAACTATGTCTTGTGAAAAGTGGGGGCTGCCATTGGTGACCACCTTCTGAATATTTGTCTCTGGAACAAGTATTCATCTTGACATCATCTGATATGCATCCTCAATATTTTTTGTATCCCCTTTAGTGGTCCCTGACTCCCACAGTATTGAAGCCATCAGAAGGCCAAGTATTTAGCATTTTAGATGTTAGAAATGGTAGGGCTTCCTATTTCTCTACATTACAGTAAATGTCTATTGTCCTTTGTTTTTTGCTTTGCTGTTCCCTGAATGAAATAACCAGAAAGGGTTCTTTGCTCCATCAAATCTTATACTCTCCCTCGCCATATCCTGCTGCTTCTTCCCTCTCATGCGTAACAAGAGAACCCCCTAACCTTTTTTTATATTGTAAATTCCTGACTTTATTTCCAATTTGATTTCTGTGTTAAATGGTAGCATTGTGTAATGTGGGTATAACTTTTTAATTGTTTGCATTGTTTCAGAAGTCATCTTAACAATTTGAAAATGACTATATATGCTATTAAATCTATTTTACAAAATCTTGGATAATACAGAAATATTTTGGGTTTCATGATTTTTTTTTTTTTGTTTCCATTTTCTAAAACAATGGGCATGGTACACGAGTGGCTGTTGTGAGGTACTTGAAGATTGTTAAATCTATTTTTGCAATAACCTTTTGTTTATATGTATTTTTTTTCCCCCATTTCTTTTAAGTTGTGCATGTCGGAAAATACTGTTTTATGCTGAAAATGAGAGATGTTTAACAAGCTATTGAGGGGGGTTAAAGGTGAACGTAATGATTGATTTTTACATGCTGTGGAGTAAAAAACAAAAAAAAAAATCTGCTGTTTTAAAATTTTGTTTCGGCAAGAATGTTCTGACCATTATTTTCCATATTGTTTTTGAGCTGATGACTGATCAACTCCTTTTTGTGAGATGAAACTCTTCTGTAACCTTTTTTTCTTCTTGCTGAATTTGGAAAGTATACTTACAAACTGGTACATAGATCCGCTATCCCGAATACATAATTTCCTTTTTTCTGATTTTTATTTCGTCTTGTGTGTTTTTATTGTCTAAGGATTATTGCTACCAAACTTTTTATTTATTCACTAGATTTTAGTTTCAGAAGTTTAAAGTGTTATTCACGATAATTGAATTCTCCAATCTCTGTCCGTTGGCTGGGCTATTTGGGTCTCCCTGAAATATCTTTTTGCCTTCTAACACCCTCCCCACCCCCACCCTGTATTTTTTGGGTAAAAACTCAACGGCTTGATTAAATCTATCCATTCTGGTCTGACCTGTATGGTTACCTTCCCAGTATGATATTGTGATATTTCATACAATACAGTGAACATAACCAACTTGTTTCCTTCAATAAAGGATTGCTAAAACTGTGTGTGAATTCTTTTTTATTTTTTTTATTTTTTTATTTGTTCAGTCTATTTTTTATATATATATAATGGTTTATTTTATTTTTTTTTTTTGAGATTTTAACAGAACAATAATAAAAACCCAATATCACTTTCACAGCTGTGTCCTGTTGATTGTAGCAATGAAGGGCAGAGCTAGATGAAAGTGCTGCCAGCCGGCATCTCTCCCATTTCTCTGCCTGTCTGAAAGCTACAATGCTGCCAGCTTTTCACACAAACAGCCGAGCAGTGTGTATCAGCCGTCTGCTCATACCCTGCAGTGGAGAGGACTTCCTGTGGGTGTATCGTTCCTGTGGCTTTGTGTTAACGGTCGGTGAGTTTAGCTCAACTCACAGTGCAGATAGGAAAGTTGCCCTCTGCACTGTATTGGTGCTCTGAAGTATAGGGTGAGTCTTGAAACCTGAAATATCTGGTGCATCCAGAAAAGTAGAGATTCTGCTGGCCAGGAGAAATTCCTAACTGCTTTGTCAGCGATAAAATCCACAAAACGTACATAGCATGTGAAGTATATACTCCTGGGGGTCTCTTTGTCCTTCATGTGTGTTACCCCTTTAGATTGTTTGTAGAGATAATGAGGGACCACATATATACACAGTCACTCCCGCGTCAGTACATCTGAATTGTTAACATCATGCGTGCTGCAACGTGGACAACACATGTACAATTATGTATGTAACACACACACTTTTCATAGTTCAAATTAGATGTAAACACACCTTTCTATCCTATTTCAGATATTAAAATGAACCACAACGTACATTAATTACATATATGGGCTCCAAGATAAAGACTTGCCTATAAAGTTAGC
>CM070035.1:155944986-155959615 GCA_036250615.1 Ptychadena robeensis | reverse complement strand
AGATATCCCCCTAAAATAGCTAAAACTAAAAACAAAGTAAAAACTACTTCCAAAAATATTTAGCTTTGATATTAATGAGTTTTTTTGGGTTGATTGAGAACATGGTTGTTGTTCAATAATAAAATTATTCCTCAAAAATACCACTTGCCTAATAATTCTGCACTCCCTGTACAGAGACATAGTCCTAGTACCTGACCTGTCCTTCTTCCTCTCACTTTACTACTGGTACCAAAGCATGGTGGGAACATTGTTATGTGAAAGCCAAAAATGCAGGTGATGAAAGATCCCCACTCGACTCACCAAAGCTAAATATGCTGGATATAGTGTGTACCACTTCCGGAGTGCTTTCCAGACTCACAATACAGCATTTTGAGTCTTCACGGTCAAAGTCTTTCAAGGCAACGGCTACAAACGTTTGTTGGGGTGAAACTCGGATACGCTGAATTAAACTCTCATATAGGCCCACATCTTCTGGAGAAAACACCATCTCGAGACTTTCTTCACCTGCAAACCACAGACCAGCGATAAATTATTAAGGCCTGGCCTGAGCAAATACACAATATCAACGCCATGTCTCCCCTTGGTGTTTTTAACAGGTTAACACGTCACAATTGTGCAAACGTTTTTGATTCATTTGCAATGCACTTTTTAAAGCTGCGTTAACGCGTCCAATGCAGTCCTATGGAATGAACATGTTTAAAATGTTTAGAAAGCACAAGAGTTAAATTTTTAACGTTTCCCATGCATTTTAATGGGGGTGACCCCTGGTCAGTGACCCACTCTGTAGGAACAAACAGATCATTAACATACGGAAGCTACAGAGAAATGTGGGACCAACATCGGACACATATAACACTTCTTATATAGAATTTATTATTTTATTATTGATATTGATTGAGAACTGGGATTTGGTAAACATAGGTAAAGGAATAGTTTGATTGACTACCAATATGGTCTGGGAAGAATTAGTATGAGTAATACAACACTCGGTTTAGTAGAGAGGTCTACAGATACATAGTCCTAGTACTTGACCTGTCCTTCTTCCTCTCATTCTTACTACTGGTACCAAAGGATGGTGGTAACATTGCTATGTCACTTTATTGGGGGTTATCCTGCCAATACACATCGATGTCATTGGAGACAAGGCCTAACATTTGTGAGATCTCCCTGATACCTCGAGGAGAGCAAAATGAAATTTTTATGGTTATATGTTGATTTTTACATTAAATAACAAATAGCTGTATTACCAATAATTTTATGAAAGCGATAAACACAGTTGTCCTCTTCATAATATACATAGTCCTGGAGAGTAATCTGTAAATGAAAAAGATACTGACAGTTACACACAATGCATATGGACCACAGATATCCGATGCAAGGGATGTTAGCTTAAGTCAGTGGTTCCCAAACTGGGGGGCGCAAAGGTATTCAAGGGGGGAGCAGGCCCTCATTCTTAACCTGTGTTTGAATAGGGAGGGGGGTGCGATAATGTTCATAAATAGAAAAGGGGAGCCCTGCAAGGAAAGTTTGGGGGAATGAATTGAAGTTAAAGGCGGAATGAATTGAAGTTCCCATAAAAAGAAAGCCAAGTCGCCAGTGGTATCCTGATCTTTCCTCAATACTCAGCTAGCCTTGTCCTTCTATGTAGGTGGACATCTTGGATGAAGCCTCTTGGTCAGAGGCTTTAGCAAGGAGAACAGCTCGGTAGTGACATTACCGAATCTCATTCCAGATTTTTTTAAAGCAGGGAACTCACGTAGAGATATGGGCCAGATCGATGGCCGTTTCGAGCGCTGTAAACACTCACGCCCATCTATCTGGCCCATATCATATGCGGCCATCCCTGTTTTCGAGCAGGACCAATCAATACAGATCGAAGACAGGGATATCTGACATGACCTGCAAAGCATCGGCTGAGCTGGAGACACAAATCAAATATTGCCAAACAGATTCCTTGAATTTATTTCCATTTCGAAGCATTTGCCTGGGCACACGCTCCAAAATACAATTGGATACAAATCGAAATGCCTAAAACCCCATCAGATAATTTTACCATCAATGCAAATTTCCAACTAAACCAATCACAGTTCTTTTCATTTTATGCATGATTCAGAATTGGTGAATGGAATCAATATTCTATCGACCATGTCCACAAAAAGTCTGGAGGTCTAAACCCCAGGCTTACCAAATTCCCTTACCTAAGCAAGGGACAAGGGGACTTTAACGGTTGGCCTCAGATGTATAACTGACATAGACAGATAAGTATAAAGAGACAACCAAGTAATGCATCAAATAGGTATCAATGAACATATGGAAAAAGAATATAGCACTAGGCACATAAGGTGAGTCTTTATCAAAGGTATGTATAAAACATAAAATCAGATACAAGTACAATTGAAGCAAAGAGCTGTCCTTGTTACTTGATGATGGAACCTGGATGGACACCAAAAGGAGTTCGTATGCAAGGCGTGTGAGGAGATCTCGACATATGTTTCGGAAAAAACCTTTTCCTTCTTCAGGAGATCAACCAAGTTGTTTATTGGGTGCCTGTACAGAGGTATGTAATGTAATATTATATTAAATTAATTATCAGGGAATAGCGCTCAAACGGGTTTCTATCTAAATGGTACAAGGGGTGGTATCTGCTTACCCCACATGCTGGTCAGGTGGATGCCGACAGGCAACTCCAACACACCGAGTCCCAGGGGGAGGAGGAGGAGCAATCAAAGGGCTGGGGAGGAACAGAGGGCCACCCCTACAAGCCGCTGCAATATCTATAGGTACGGGTAGGTAAGGAAAATAAGTAGGGTAAGGTGCAAGGTGTATAAATATGCCTGAAAGGACAAACTGCGTTCAAATTGTATGTAGGGGCATAGAGGAGGTGAAGTATGTTCATTGATACCTATTTGATGCATTACTTGGTTGTCTCTTTATACTTATCTGTCTATGTCAGTTATACATCTGAGGCCAACCGTTAAAGTCCCCTTGTCCCTTGCTTAGGTAAGGGAATTTGGTAAGCCTGGGGTTTAGACCTCCAGACTTTTTGTGGATATTTATACTGGGATGTTGGTTGGCCATTGATGTCATGAACGAGTTTTGATCCCTTCTTGAAAATTCTATCGATCATGTTATACAAATATAGAGCTGAGGCGTGCCTAGGCACACTTGCATACCAGAATGTGTGCTGCTATTTATCAGACATTTAAGGCACATATTTTAGGTTATATATTATGCATAAATCACAGTAATACATTATTGCTATTACATGGCGGAGCTTTAAAAGAAAAAGAAAATATATATAGGATTGCTACACTACCCATTCAGGTCTGAGGGGGATTATCAAAAATAAATGGAAGATACACCTGCATATCTCAGTCTCTGATGAAGTGTGATCATTGGAGTATGCGCAGGGGAATTGCCGTTGAATGTGGACAATAGCGCTCTCGGTCATCAGATGTGGCAGGGGTGGGAGAGCAGGCAGGGAATCAGAGCACATTACATTGTCCATGCCATGTTAAAAAAATGCAAAATGGGCTCAACTCCCAAATGTAGGCCTCATTTACACGAATGGTAAACAAGCAATAATCGTAACCAGCGGACACAACATTCGGAGACCTCTGGTCGTTTTTGGGCTTTCGTCCGATAGAACTACCATAGAGTCCTTATCTGGATGACCTGCGAGCGTCTGCACAAGTTTTCAGGCGCTTGTAGGCAGCAGTTTCCCCTGGCTGCTGCGGGAGTGCCCGATGATTTCTCGAACTGCTGCGGACTGACTGCCACTGGGCAAGGACCATGTTAATTTAGCCTCACATAATAAACAGACATGGCCATTCCTATCACAGCAAAAAGATTTTGAAAAAAGATCCCAGAACATCGGAGTTTACTCACCATCTCATATTCTGATGTCACTGAGCTAGAAAGATGAATCTTGTCAAGTCGTTTCTTGAAAACCGAAGCTAGATCTTTGTATCTGACAGATGATAGCTGCCACAGTTTTGTTTCGGAATCTAATAATGCCTACATAACCAAAACACAGAATACAGGAATGAATCCTTATCACGGAGAAACAACGAATGATCAGTCATGGACCGCAATGTGCAAACCAGTAGCGATGGTCAATTAGATCCCAATATTCTGACATTCAACGTGAAAATTGTATGCAGACTGAAACAGCCAATCATGCACAGGAGCTGTTGTTGTAGTTGATTGGCTTAGTTTCAGTCTGCATACAAAGAGCATGCTTGTGTAGGAATTTTGGCTTCTCTTGGACCTCAGTAACCAGAGCTGATATCAGGAGCCAGGCTATGTATCTATAGGAGCGCACTGGGGGCTGTAGAAGAAACCGGTAAGAAGGTGCTGGCTATTTATTATAAGTTAGTTGTAACACAACTCAGACACTACTTCCTTAGACAAAGATGATATATTAGGACACCCACCTGCCATGTGGAGAGACTCCTGTATGGCCGAATCCCTAAATACTGCGAGTTGATAACATGTTTTTGAGCAACTTTTACTTGTGACCACTTTCCAAAATGCTTCACCACAGCTCTTGCAAATAGGCCGACCTTCATTTCATCGATCGTATTTTCATCATCATCTCAAGGACATGACAGATCTGTACAAAACATGAATAAAGAATATTATAATTTTGGTTTTGTAGATGACCACAATGAATTGTGAACAGAAACTAAAGTCTTTCTTTTAACATACCCAGGGGTGCACATAAGTGATACTCTGGTACTCAAAAGGGGCCAAAACCTAGCTCTGCATACCGACATTATTGTTACACAGCTCATATGTGTACTAACAACTTGGAGGCGCTCCGTGTCTGGGCAGCCGCAGCTAAATGTTACATGTATACAATTCATGTCACTTGGATAACCCCAGGGAAATAACTATGAAAGGTTGCAGTCAGGGGTGTGAAACTGGGAATGAAAATAAAAATCCAAAAAAAAGATTGGACTTCTAAGGGTGTTGGAGATCTGGGAGATGAAAGTCAGAGTAGGCAAATGTAAGGGTAAAATCTGAGAAGAGGAAAGCACTGTGTGACAGCTGGAATAAGACTATGAAAGGCTGACATTTGGACTGCTGGTAGTCTCAGGGGTTAGTTACTTAGCCAGAAAATGTCAGGGTCACACTACTGGGGTATGAGATCTGGGGGTTCAAACATGTTGTACAGTGAGAGTTACATTTGACCCAAAGCCAGCTGGTGACCTGTGGCTGGAGACAGCTAATCGGAGGATCAATCAGGAACAGGGAGGTCCATCTGCAGCAGAGTATACCATGCAGGAAGCTGATGCAGAGGACAGTGAGGGAGACAGTGAGGAAGACCACCCTACATATTGGGTGTACCAAACATTATCTCCTGGTACTCATCTGAGGAGCTCACTAAAAAAGTGTGCCTGAACATAATCCTTTGATTTCAGGGGCTCAAAAATAATTGGACAAATTTAAAAAATATGAAAATAAAATGTTAATTTCTAATACTGGGATGAAAACTGTTTGCTGGCCATGACAACCTAAAGTCTTAAGGCCCCCATACACGTGTCGGATTCCCACCGGATTCCGGCACGATCGATTCCGGGCGTGTGCACGCGAAACGATCGTGCCGGAATCGCATGCAGCCCACCTGGTCCGATCGATCACCTCCGATCGTTCAGGGGCTCAGAATCGGATCCGACAGAGAACCAACATGTTGGTCTTTCTGATCTGATTCTGCCCAGATCAGGGGGAGTTGCCATTTGTGAGGTGGACAATCGGACACGGAATCGTCCCGGAATCCGTTGGATTAAGGTGGTATGCAGCGATGGATACTCTTAATTGGCCGATTGATCACACCTGCGATTCCCGGCAGAATCGCCGGAATCGATCGGGGGAGTGATCAATTGGCCATGGAATCCGACACGTGTATGGCTAGCTTTATACTCATGGACATGACCAGGTGCCGGGTTTCCTTCTATGTAATGCTCTGCCAGTACACTAAAGGGGATTTCAGGTGGTGTGTATTTTCTGTCCATAGTTTAGTCTTCAACAAGTAAAATGCAGCTCAGTTGCGTTCAGATCATGTGACTGACTTGGCCAATAACCTGCTGGGTTGCTTTGGCTGTATGTTTTGGGCCTCCTAATCAATGTGATGACATTTAGCTGGATGTGGACGGACACTGTCTCTGACCCCTCACAATTCATTCTGCTGCTTCTGTCCTGTATTATCCGCGAACACTTCCAGTACCACTGGCAGCCCTGACCCCATCACACTGCATCATTCCACCATGTTTTGCAGATGATACAGTGCTATGCTTTGGATCATGTTCCATTACTTCTCCCTACTTGTAACTTGCCCCCACTCTGGTAAAGGTTGATCAGGTTTCCTCTGTCCAAGGAATGTTTTTCCAGAACTGTGATTGTTAATCTAACCTTTCTATACGTGAGGCTTCGGAGCATCTTGCATACCTGTCAACCATCCCGTTTTGGCAGAGAAAGTCACTTTTTTTTTGTGGCTTTCTCGGCCAAATCCCGAATGCACAAAATCCCAGATTTGTGATATTGAGGTAATTTGGGAGGGAGGGGTTCTTAACCTAAGTTCCCACCCCGCTGGTGCTGATAATGTGCGGGGTGGGACATGTACTAGGGAGTGTAATGCCCCCTACCTCATAAATGAGGCAGAAAATTTCCGGTATCTGGAAGGCGGAAAAGTCCGGCCGTAAACTGGAGGAGACATCACCTTTCTTCTTCCTGCCTGGCGAAATTGACAGCTAGGACCTTCCAGTGCACCCTTTGTATTTCATGCAAGAATGGATTCCCATGCATTCGCCCAGCGCTGCTTTTAGTCATCAGACGAACGTTCGGGAGCCGCGATGTGTGCCACACAGACATCGATTCCCTTAAGATACTTTAGATGGGGACCCAATGTATAGTGATCGATGCTATTCTGGTCCATCACTCCAGATGGGCGCCTCTGTTTTGCAATCGACCCCTGATCAGCACAGACGCAATTGATCCTCCGCAAAGGGATATGTGTATGGGGAGGCCTTAGTTTTCGATAGACCTACCTCCTGGAGTGTTTACTTGGTTGGCTGATGTGAAGGTGTTTTCCTTCACCTTAAAAAATATTCTGTGATCATCTACCAATGTTGTCCTCTGTGGATGTCCAAGTATTTTTGATTCTGCTTAATTGGTAATGGCATTGCAAAGGAACTGCTCGCATGCACTCATTAAACAGCCTTTGCGTCTATTGTCCAATTACTTTTGAGCAGGTGAAGTGATAAAGGCTTTAGTTCCTCACATTTCAAGGAACTCTTTTTGATTAAAGGTAGCCATACATTTTTGGATTCTCCCTCGATTCTTGAGGGACAGACTGCAGCGTGATGACATCATCAACAAATCTAACAACATATCCAATGTCTCATTGATTTTACATTTGATCGCACCAGGTGTGTCAGATTTCAGTGCGATTTAGGTCAAACCCAAAATGTTTTAAGGAAAGAAATGATCAATTTGCGTATGGCCACCTTAAGGGTTAAGCTGGCCATACACCTTTAGATCTCTCTGTCAGATATCCTTTAGATCTACCAACAACTATGTAGTGCCGGGTCCTCTGCGATTGAACACAGGTAGACTTGATGGTTTAGAAAGTCCCTCATATTACATGGTTTTGGTAAAACAAAAGGAGATCTAAAGGGAATCTGACAGAGAGATCTAAAGGTGTATGGGGGCCCTAAAGCTAGCCACACATGGGTAATTTCCCGTGCAATCGACCCCGATCAATCAAGTGGTTACGGAAATAAATGTGCAGATCGATTCCCGTTCAATGGTGACCTCCGGGTAGCAGAGTTCTTCCCAGCTTCCAACGTCTGAATCCAAACACGCTAGAAGCTAGGCAGAAATCCATCCAGCCTGCTTCTCCCCATGCAAGTGAAGAATGCTGACTCCGCCCCCTTCACACAGAGCCTGGCAAGAGGCAGAACTGACAGCCGAAAACTGCTGTGTGAAGAAGGCAGAGCTTGTTTATATACTTCACATGAAGATTCTTCTTCATGCAAAGTATTGGAGATTGAACGGGATTTTCCAACATGCTGGAACACCGTTCAAGCGAGTTCCTTGGAGCGGGCTCTACTGAACCCGCTCGAAGGAAAGCAGACACAAGTAGGATTGTAAACAGATTAGAGTACAATCAATCACCGTGACCGCGCCGTGATTGTACTCTAATCTTTTTACAAATCTACCCGTGTGTGCCTAGCTTAAGGCTCCACTTGGGTGGTTTGGGAGCTCCGCTCCTAATGTGCCTAGCTCCAACAAGCATGGATCTGGTTTTCTGGTTTTTGCTGTGAGAGATAGAGGAGGTCTACATGGTGTCACATAAAGCTGTGAGAGATACCGAGGAGGTCTACATGGTGTCACATAAAGCTGCAAGATACAGAGGAGGTCTACATGGTGTCACATAGAGCTGTGAGAGATACAGAGGTCTACATGGTCTCACATAAAGCTGTGAGAGATACAGAGGAATGCTTCATGGTGTCACATAAAGCTGTGAGAGATAGAGACTACTGGTGGTCACATAAAGCTGCAGGAATACGAGGATTTCTACATGGTGTCACATACAGCGTGAGAAGATGAGGAGGTCTACATGGTGTCACAAAAGCCGTGAGAGATACAAGGTCTACAGGTGTCACATACAGCCGTGAGAGATCAGAGGAATGAATGTTCATTGTGTCACTAAAGCTGTGAGATACAGAGGTAGGTCTACATGTAGTCACATACCGCATGAAGAGATTACAGAGGAGGTCCTACATGTTGTCACATCAAGAAGTGAAGATACAGAGGAATGCTTCATGTGCCCTAAAGCTGTGAGATACAGAGGAGGTCTACATGGTGTCACATAAAGATGTTAGATACAAGGAGGTCTACATGTGTCACATAAAAGCAGTGGAGATTACAGAGGAGGTCTACCTGGTGTCCATCAAGCATTGCAAATACCGGAGGAAGGCCTACATGGTGGTCACATAAAGCTGTGAGATACTGAGGAAGGTCTACATGGTGTCACATAAAGCTGTGAGAGATAGAGGCGGTCTACACATGGTGTCACATAAAGCTGTGAGAGTAGAGGCGGTCCTACATGGTGTCGATCACATAAAGCTGTGAGAGATAGAGGAGGTCTACATTGTTTGTGTCACATAGAAGCGGTGAGAGATACAGAGGAAGTCACATGCTGTCACATAAAGTGTGAGATATACATAGGAATGGCTTCATGGTGTCACATAAGCTGTGAGATACTGGAGGGTCAATTAACATTGTTTTCACAATAAAGTGTGAGAGATATAGGCAGGTCTACAATGGTTTCACATCAAACTGTGAGAGATACAGAGGAGGTCGACATGGTGTCACATCACGCTGTGTGAGATACAGAGAGGTCTACCGGGTGGCACTAGTTCAATAGGATTGATAAACTGAAACTAAGCCATGTCCTATAAAGCTATTATGGAGGTAACCCAACCTTCCCCCATGACTCTGCTACTGCTGCCCCTCAGTGTGGACATACTACAGGAAGAGAAACAGTGTAACTGAAATATTTTTCCTCATCAATCCTGAAATGGGTTTTTCATGCCCGTTTAATAGGAAATATCTCAGAACACCAGCATTGGAATGTAAATAAAGCAGTGATGGATGACCCCCGGATTTCCGCAGGGGTGGTGGGTTGGGCACTTTCGTCTTACTACAGCCAGGCCTTTATCGATGGCAGCTTTCTAAAGGAGAATTTAATATCGGGGTGGTACACACCCCACCTTCATAACGCAGCGCAAGTTCACGGCGAGTCACCCCACATATTCCTCCCATTCCCGTTCCCCTTTCCCAGTACCCCCCTCCACCACCCTTTTCCATCCCCTGCGCCACAGCCGTGACATCCCCGCTTTCCATTCTTCCGGAGAGAAGAGCTCCTCGTTCCCCTCCCGATTGGCTGTTTTTAGACAGGGGTGTTGCCGATACCGGCTCGGCGTTGTTGTTTTGTTTTCGGAAGATTCTTCAGTAGGATTGACAGCGGCCGCGAAATCATCAACTCAGCAGCCGTGCCGGGTGTGATTGACCGGGAGAGGGAAGACATGGCGGAGGTCCCACTCCGGGACAGAGAACGAAGGGACGACAGGGCAGTAGCCGCCAGAGCTCGCTGGATGATCTGGGGCAGTGAGAGATCAGGGGGCCACTTGCATCTATTGCTGAGAGATCATGGGGCAACTTGTCTCTGTAACTGAGAGATCAGGGGCAACTTGTATCTGTAAACTGAGAGATCAGGGGGCAACTTGTATCATAACTGAGAGATCAGGGGCACTTGTATCTGTAACTGAGAGATCAGGGGGCACTTGTAGTCCATTACTGAGAGATCAGGTGACAAACTTGTATCCGTAACTGAGAGAGCAGGGGACAACTTGTATCGTAACTGAGATATCAGGCAGGGACAACTTGTATCTGTAACTGATAATCAGGGGACAACGTGTATCTGTAACTGAGAGAATCAGGGGACCACTGTATCTGTAAACTGAGAGATCAGGGGACAACTTGTATCTGTAACTGAGAGATCAGGGGGCAAACCTGTATCTGTACTGAGAGATCAGGGGAACAACTTGTATCTCTGTCACTGAGCGATCCGGGGGCAACGTTGTATCTGTAACTGAGAGATCAAGGGACAACTGTATCTGTAACTGAGAGATCAGGACACTTGTATCGTAACTGGAGAGATCATGGGCAACCTGTTCGGTACTGAGAGATCAGGGGCACTTGTATCTTCTGTACTGGGAGCGATCAGGGGGCAACTTGTATCTGTAACTGAAGAGATCTGGGGACACCAACTTGTATCTTGTAACTGAGAGATCTGTGGACAACTTCTATCTGTAGCTGAGCGATCAGGGGAACCACTTGTATCATAACGAGAGATAAGGCCAACTTGTTCTTTAACTGAGCGATCAGGGGGCAACTGGTATCTGTAACTGAAAGAGAATCTGGGGAACCACTTGTAATCTGTTACTGAGAGATCAGGGACAACTTGTATCTGTAAACTACTGAGCGATCAGGAGGGCAACTTGTATCTGAACTGAGAGATCTGGGACAACTTCTATCTGTATCTGAGAGATCCAGGGGACAACTTGTATCTGTAACTGAGAATCAGGGGACCACTTGTATCTGTGAAACTGAGCGATCAGGGCAACTTTGTATCTGAACTGAAGATCAGGGGACAACTGTGTCTCTGTAACTGAGAGATCAGGGGACAACTTGTATCTGTAACTGAGCGATCTGGGGACAACTTCTATCTGTATCTGAGAGATCAGGGGACAAATTGTATCTGAAGGATCAGGGGGCAACTTGTATCTGTAAGTGGAGGGGGTCCCAACAGATGTAGAAACATAGCCTCATACTAAAAAGTGCTCACACACCATAATGATGTGAAAAAAGTTTACTTGAGATTTTGGCAATTTAATAAAAACTGAGAAAGCACATGTACAGAAGTATTCACAGCCTTTACCATGAAGTTCAAAATGGAACTGAGGTGCATCCTGTTTCCCCTGATCATCATTGAGCTGTTTCTGCAGGTTCATTGGAGTCCACCTGTGGTAAATTCAGGTGATTGGACACACCTGTGTATATAAGGTCCCACAGGTGCTATTTCATGTCAGAGCACAAACCAAGTAGTGTTGAGCTCGAATATTCGAATGCCAAATATTTTTCGCGAATATCGGTAATTCGAGAATTCGCCAATATCTCGAATATCTCGGCGAATATTCGCAATATGGCCATGCATTGCGAAAATAATATTCGCATTGCGAAAAGTAGTTAGTAAAAGGCACATGGCAGCCGCCTGGAGTTTACCAAAAGACACCTGAAGGACTGTGACCATAAGAAACAAAATTCTCTGGTCTGATGAGACAAACATTGACTTCTTTGTTGTGAATGCCAGGTGTCATTTGGAGAAAACCAACTCACAGCTCATCACCAGGTCAATACCATCCCTACAGTGAAGCATGGTGGTGGGGATGTTTATCAGCAGCAGGAACTGGGAGACTAGTCAGGATAAAGGGAAAGATGACTGCAGCAATGTACAGAGACATCCTGCATGAAAACCTGCCCTAGCTCGTGAACTCTAAAACAATATAAATAACAATGATGAATAGAAAAAAAACAAGTTGATAAAATGCCGGCAAAGTTTTGGTCCAAATAGAATTGAATAGAACAAAATGACTGAACACATTTCCTCCAAATGGTCATTTACTGTGTGAACACACGTGCTTGGTCAGGAAGTATGGGATGTGGATAATCACTCTATAAGATGCACCTCATTGTTTTGGAGAGAAAAAAAATAAAGAATCAGAGACACAGCCATTCACATATACAGAATGATCCTGCAGAGTAGGCAGGTCTGCACTATGCAGTATTCACTCTGTATTCCTCCAGCCAAAAGGCCAGTGCCAGGGGGAGCGTAGTTCCAGAAGAGTGCAGGGCTGAAACTTCAGCATTTGTCTATACCTGTGTTTTTCAACCTTTTTTGGGCAAAGGCACACTTGTTTTATGAAAAAAATCGAAGGGCACCGACGATACGAATAATCGCGGCGCACTTGTGGTCCCCGCCGGAAGTACGTCATCAGCAGGTGCCCCGCTGGAACGCAGATGCGTACCAGCAGAGCAAAAACACCGCCCCTGGTCTGTGGGGACGCGTGTTGCTAAGCAACCGCATCCTCACAGAGTCGGTCCATGTATAACACGGATCGGCTGTATAAGTCCTGTGAGGATGCGGTTGCTTAGCCCTCCTATCTAGCTGCCTCTTATAGTATAAGACTTATACTATAAGAGGAAGCTAGATAGGAGGGCCGAGGGTGGGGTCAAAAACCCACGGCACACCAGGCAACATCCTAGTGTGCCGCAGAACAGTGGTTGAAAAACACTGGTCTATACACTAGCAGTACCCATTCTCTGAACCCACTGATCATTTTACAGAGAGACACATTTTACAATCTGGCACTAACAATTTACCCATGAGCAGCTATTTACATATGGGAGAAGTGACTCTGTGTCACATAATACATTTGCTGCACTGTGGAATGTAACTGAATCCTGAATGTGTAAATCGTACATAGAATGAGCACAGCTATTACAACAGTATTAGCTGAATTAACATACCACCTTGTTGGTCACTCCGCGTTGCAGCCCATACTGCGGAGATCTGCCATGGAAAATAAAAAAACTTTTTCTTACAGCAGGAGGGTTTTTTTTTTGTAGACCTCCTCTCCCATTGTCTGGCGTGGTGCCTCGGCGCTACGTCATACAGCCGCAAGGGTATTTGGGATTTCTGTCTCAGGTGCCCTTGAGGCTGTAGGAAATCGCACCTGTCCAGTCCCTTGGGATTGAGACGTCAGCGTCACATCTGCGAGACTTTGTGTTGGGTGGAGTGAAGAGAGATGCTCCTCACTTCTCATCACCCAGCAGATGCATGGATGCACACTGTGTATCCAGAAGTGGTTTCGGATTTCCATTAGTTAAGAAGAATGAAAACGAGGAAGGTATGTATGGTTTTTTTTATTGGTGTAGCAGTTTTTGAGGGGGCGTCTTATGGTGTGAAATATGTGGTATGTATGTGTTTAAGGACACTTAACTCTTTAGATATTACCTTTTTTTCAAAGCATAAGATGCACTTTTTCGGGGGGGGGGGGGGGGGGGGGGGGAGTGGGTTGGAGTGCTGAGGTCCCATGGTCTGAATGCACGATGGCCGTGGGTGGTCGGGCCTTGGCTCCCTGCCCACGCCTTCCTTCTCCCGGCAAAAAGATTAGCTGGGGAGGTAGAGAAGCTGTTACAGTGGCTTGCTAAAGTATTCGTATGAACTTTTCCACATTTTGTCTCATTACAGCCACAAACCGGAATCAATTTTATTGGAATCCCATGTGAAAGACCAATACAAAGTGGTGACACGTGAGAAGTGGAAGGAAAACCATACAGGATTCCAAACATTTTTTACAAATAAATAACTGCAAAGTGGGGTGTGCGTAATTATTCAGCCCCCTTTGGTCTGAGTGCAGTCAGTTGCCCATAGACATTGCCTGATGAGTGCTAATGACTAAATAGAGTGCGTTACCTGTGTGTAATCTAATGTCAGTACAAATCCAGCTGCTCTGTGACTGCCTCAGAGGTTGTCTAAGAGAATATTGGGGGCAACAACACCAGTCCAAAGAACACACCAGACAGGTCAGGGATAAAGTTATTGAGAGTCAATACTTTGTAGAAGCACCTTTTGCTGCAATTACAGCTGCCAGTCTTTTGGGATATGTCTCCACCAGCTTTGCACATGTAGAGACTGGAATCCTTGCCCATTCTTCTTTGCAAAACAGCTCCAGCTCAGTCAGATTAGATGGACAGCGTTTGTGAAAAGCCGTTTTCAGATCTTTCCACAGATTCTCGATTGGATTTAGATCTGGACTTTGACTGGGCCATTCTAACACATGGATATGTTTTGTTTTAAACCATTCCATTGCTGCCCTGGCTTTATGTTTAGGGTCGTTGTCCTGCTGGAAGGTGAACCGCGCCACAGTTTCAAGTTTTTTGCAGACTCCAAGAGGTTTTCTTCCAAGATTGCCCTGTATTTGACTCCATCCATCTT
>CM070035.1:155875446-155907972 GCA_036250615.1 Ptychadena robeensis | reverse complement strand
GGGTGTGGCACATATCCAATGATTTATTACATTTAGTCCCCTACCCCCCATTCTTTTACAATGTCTAAAGAACTGCCTGGTGTTCACCAGAGCACCCTGCAAAGAGCGCTTAGATTAGCTCCAGACAGTTCCCAGGTTGAGAATGAAGTACCGTGTTGATGTCCCAAGGGTTGAGACAGATAATCCAAAGGGTGAAGCCGAGAAGTCAAAGAACAAGGAACAAGGGAACCTGGAGGCAAATGCATGAAAAACTTTCCTGCACCTCCTGTTGCCTGAGACTTCTTTAAACAAGGCAAGAGGGAGGAGCACCTGGCAGGTAGTGAAGACTGCTCCAGCAGAGGGAGCTCTTCTGCAGAAAAGTTAACCCTCTAAGGCAAGAAAGGTATTAACCCCCCCTACGGTCTGCCCATATCGTGCCGTTCGGGCAATCGCATCAGAGTAGCAGAGCAGAGTGTACTCTGCTCAAAATTCCTGCCCTCCCAGCCTTTGTCCACATTGCTATCAATGAGTGGGCTGGAAGACCGACAGCTCTCCATTAAAATGGAGGCGTCATCGCGGGGTTTGTCATGATCGCTAGGGAGGTTAAGGGACAGAGCTGGATGCAGACACCCTGGCCCTTAGTCCTTTTTTAATGTTTACCACTCACAATCATCAGATTGGCCTGAACCTCTTATTTTAGTTCACAAAGCCCAACTTCAACCCAATTTTCCCCCCCCCGCACTATAAGACGCACTGGACCATAAGACGCACCCCAAAGTTTTGGAGAGTAAATTAGGGGGAAAAAACAGAGGCACAGACATTCAGATATTAAGTGAATATACGGAATGTTCCAGCAAAGTAGGCAGGTCTGGACCATGCAGTATTCACTATATATTCCTCCAACCAAAAGGCCAGAGCCGGGAGGGAGGTCTTGGCTGCAGCAGAGTGTCAGGGCTGAAACTTTACCATGTGTTTACACACTAACAGTACCCATTCTCTGAACCCACCAACATATGAAGAGACACATTTTACAATCTGGCACTGAACAACTTACCCATGAGCAGCTATTTACATATGGAAGGAGATATGAGTCAAAATATATTTATTGCAATGTTAATGTAAATGTATTATTTATTTATATATATTTTTGAATGTTAATGTAAATACACAACTAATGCCATCTAATTGTACAATGTCACTTCATAAGTCGGTCAGTGTGTTCAGAGAATGGGTACTGAATTCTGGAATACACAACTCATGCCATATAATGGTAAAATGTCTCTCTCCATAAGTTGGTCAGTGTGTTCAGAGAATGGGTACTGCTAGTGCTAATGCAGATAAAATCTCTTCTTGGCAGTGGCTTTTTGGCTTGGCTGGAGGGAAAGGAACACAATTCTGACTCCTGGGATGCAGAGCTTGGGTTGGGACAAAAAAAAAACAAAAAATTTTTTGACGCTGGGACACTTTGCCATTGATTTTAATGGTAAAAATGTAAATATTTTTTACTTTGGAGGGGGGGGGGGATTCTTGTGGTTCCTGTTTTGTTTTCCTTTGTGGACAAAATGAATCTAAATAAAATGCGGGCCAGCTGCATCTCCGTGGAAGGGGCCGTTTAAGAAACCTTTGTGTATTAACTTTGGATTTTTACCCTTTTGTCGTCGTATTTGTTTTTTCCCCCCAGTTTTAAACCAGCTTAGTGATTTTCAGGGAGGTAATTTATTCCATTTTTTAGACCACAAATATGCATGCACGATCTCCAATAAAGGCAGGTATAAAACAATCCTCTATGTAATAATATTTATTTGACAGAAAAGCGTTTGTGCGTGCTCTTTTTTTCCAGGAAACCTCACTCATTATACCAAAATTGTAATCTATTTTGAAAACGGTATGTATCCTGCTTCTAAGCCATTAGCCAAATAATTTTCAGACCGAATTGTATTATTTAGAGCGTCGACTGTAATGCAAATTTTATGGGGAATTAGGTGAAATATTTGTTATTTTTATGGTATTATTTAAACCGTATTGGCAGGTTTCATTTTGTGCATTTTTTTTGTGCTTCTGCTGCAATTTTACAAACATGTCAAAGGAAAAACAGAGAAAATTGTTTTTTTTTTTCCCCTCCTTTGATAATGCAAGCGAAAGATTCCGGTGGGATGTTTAGCATAGCGAAATGTCACGGAGTGAATGTGTAGAGTTTGATTAATACTGTGAATCTTGAAACCGTTCCAAATGGCTGCCATTGTATGCTTTAATACCCTGTGTTGTGCCCCTCTAAATGCCATGGGTTTTTTTTTTCCTTTTTATAAGAGGTTATGAGATTAGCAGGAAGTCACTTTGAGACATTAATAATGCAACATGTACAATAACGAGGAGCATTTGTGACGAGAAAGAAAAAAAAAGAATTGGACTACTTAATTTGCCTGCCGTTGCCACCACTAACTTTTCCTCTCCAGCCTCGGAGTGCTTTGCAGATAGTCATATACAGGGATAATGTATATTTCTTTTGTCAGATGACATTTAAACATTTTCGATTTATTTTACTTGCTGTGTTTGCCTTTGTTTTTTGCTGCTGTCTGGGTTTTCTTGGAGGTCGTATCTAATGGAATCACTTACTTGTATTTTCAGATTTAGTATTGTTTTTTGTTTATAAATTTTTAAGAAATAGAGCAGTACAGAGCCCCCACAAAGAGACTGAAAGCTCACCATTCCTGCTTCATATTTGGTGTAGTAAAGTGGATTGAAGATTCTGTGAGGTGTCTGGGCCTTGGTTGCACTCATTGTGTAATGATCTAGGTCAGTGGTGCCCAACTAAGGTGATATGGAGGGCCACAAGTGCGGCCCTCAGCATCAC
Source organism: Ptychadena robeensis (assembly GCA_036250615.1). Classification (NCBI taxonomy): domain Eukaryota; kingdom Metazoa; phylum Chordata; class Amphibia; order Anura; family Ptychadenidae; genus Ptychadena; species Ptychadena robeensis. Next base: position 155,905,142 of record CM070035.1, on the reverse strand, counting down.
TAAGGGGCTGCACATAACATTTTCTATCTATACTGACTTGTGTAAGCATTTTATATTTAAAAAAATTACAGCAGGCAGAGCTAGAAGACATTATTTATGTTTTAGATGATACTTCAAGCTTTAGGGAACACTGTAGTACGGTAATGCACATTTTGTGTCATTTACACCGTCAAAGGTTATGTGCCTCATAGATATAATCAAACATGTTTCTCAGGTCATGTTCCACAATATATATCACTCCCCGTTCATTGGTGGAATAGTGGGAGCATAGGAGCTCATCTGTCTGCTGATCCCCTGCCAACACTAAAGCAGGAGAGGTGAGGGGCTTGCTCAGGTACCATCTGGGTCACATAGTCCTATCATGTAACTTTATCGCCACACCTCCTATTTCCACTCTAAGAAGATCTCAGACAAGGAACTGGGAGTTCCTATGCCCTATGCATTAATAATTAGCTTTTGGGGGCCGCAAGTAGAGGACTGAGGGGGGCTGCTAAAGAACGCCCAAAGGGCTGCAGGTTGGGCTGGGATCTAGGTTCAGGCTCAGAGTCCTGTAGCTGCAACAGTGACTGGCAGCACAATAATCTGGCAAGGAGGAATTGCAGAGACATGTTTAATATAGGAAGTACTAGAGAGGGTCCAGGAGTTCAGAGTTTAACAAGTAACTAGGTAACAGGTGTCTTGTACAAGGTATCTAACAAGGTGCAAAAGCAAACATTAACCCTCTGGGCGTTATGGGCTTTACGCGCCATTTTTAATGCCACGAAAAGCCGTTTCCCCGTCAATCGCGGTGGAGTACACTGTACTCCGCGTGATTGCCTGCTCTCTGCCAAGTCCTCTACACACCGCCGGTGTCAAATAGACGCGGGCGGTGTGTGGGGAGGAGATCGGCGCCACCTCCATTAACATGGAGGTCTAGCCCCCCGCCCCCTTCGGCAAAAACACAGGACCAGAAAGGCTCAGTGTGTCTGTGGCTCTTCTACAGAGCCACAGGCACATGGAGAGGCGCCGTTTGTGCCCGATTCCGGCACGGGCGCAGTTTGATCAGCGATCAAACTGCGCCTAAACTGAGTTCAGACAAACCCCCCAGGAGGTTAAGGTGCCTCAGCAGACAGACATCGAAGCATCCCTGGGTTCAGATACTGACACATTGGTTGGCTCTGATGACCCTTCCGAAAGTGACAGATTTTGCGTGATCTTTAACCAGTGGTTTCTTTATTTTTAATTTGAAATTTCTACTATTGCAAATTTCATTGGAGAGGTGAGTATTCACCTTCATTTGCAGGAAGCCCCTTACATTTTTATTCAACTGATACAAACCATTTAAATGTTCTAATCTCCATGTGACTGCAAACTGCATACATGTCCTAATTCTATTGCAGTTTCTGAAAAGCAGGTAGTGCAGAACACTAGAGGCTGTGTGTGGCCAGATCCCCTTATTATAGGATATCTGACCAGGCCTGAATCAGAGACAAAAGAAAAGTTTAGCTTCTTGGAGCCACTATGAGCTTTCCTTCCTGTGCTTTGTTTGACAGCCATGATGCTAATTTTGGAGAGCTAAAGGACTACGCTGTTTAAATTGTTTAGACTTTTTTTTGTTCAGGGTAGTCTTTTTCTTCAGGTTACCGGAAATGTTCAGTTTGTTGAATTCTGTAAAAAATCTGCATTGACTAAATTTTCTTATTCAAATTCTGTGGTAAATGACAGAACCACATGGGAAACCAACAAATTCCTATATGCCTGAGGGACTCTTTTAGTAAGCTAGTGCCCTCCTCTTTCTCTACGCCATTTTTAACTGACATGAATTTACAGAAACGGTACCCTTTGCATTACACCACTAACAGATTTTTGTCGGCTGCCCTGTCGAAGATGTAGACCCCAGGTGCCCAACAATTCTTTAGCTGCCCCACTTGGTCCTTCACTTGTGGCCCCCAAAACCTAACTTAATGTATAGGACATAGGAACTCACCTGTCCACCGATCCCCCAGACAAATGAGTACCTATCCAACCGACGATTGATTGTATAATATATATTGCAGCACAAAACCTCAGAATAGGCGCCATAGATATCATCAAAGGTCATGTGCCCCATATATATCATTTAAGGTTAAAAGCTTTGATGATTTATATGAGGCACATAACCTTTGATAATATATATGACACAAAATGTGCATTACCGTACTACACAGTTTCCTAATGCTTGATCATTTACAACAATTTCTGTTATTTAAGAATTAAAAATAATGTCTGATAGCTATGCATGCGGTTCTTCAATATAAAACGCTTATACAAGTCAGTATATATTGAAAATGTTATGTGCGGCCCTTCAGTGATGCCGAGGGCTGCACTTGTGGCCCTCCATATCAACTCAGTTGCCCACCACTGATGTGGACCATGGTTGTCAAACACCATTACTTGATCCCCCCCCAAATGTTTTATTTCTCTCTTGGATGGTACATAAAAAGGAGGAAACGGGAGACAGACCTAAATCTGTCCCAAGTTTTCACCGACTCCTCCGACCCTTGGAGTAGGTGGTTTAAGGATCATCTTCTGAAATTGAAGGTCTCTATCTGGTCATTCTACTCTAAATCACCTAGTAGAAGTTATAAAATTTACCTGTACAGAGGAAAGTGATGTTAACCATATTCACCGTACATCCATCTTCTGCATTACTGTCACTCTGAGAAGATTCCTGAAGAATACAGATCAGCACCAAGATCAATTAATCAAAATTTCGTGTCCATTGCAATAAACAAGGCCCCCATTACTTCGAAAAAGTTTAGGATCCAGCTTATGGCAGAATTTGGATAGAGATTAATAGAAAGTAGTTCGTTCATATCCATTTTTGGAATCTCCCAGGGAGAAAGGTAGTGAGGTCATCCATGTCTAGGCTCCATGGAACAAAGACTGGGATGTATAAACCCCCCAAAAAATTTTTCAGATGCATATTACACATATAGCCGTAAGCTGGCCATACACGCATAGATTCCTAAACGATCGTTGTACCACTTTGGGTGCTCGATCCCTGCCTGATACTTTGGATGGAGACCCTCTTTTCACATGCAAAGAAATAGCGATCAAACAGGGTTTTCCAACATGTTGGAACTCTGTTCGATCAACATTTCTTTCAAGTGGGATCCAATGCTCAAGGTAGGCAGCCAGGAACGTGCACGGTGATCGTTTGGGTATCATACGCCTATGGGCACCATAAGTCTTTTTATCAAAAGGATATTTCAATAAGGGGGGCATTGAGATGTTACATGAAATCTGTAGACCATTTGCTGTAATACTGCTGTTAGATTAATGGCGCTTATACTTACCAGGATTTGGATATTATAATCATGTCCATGTGGCCTTTGAGCAGAATCCTCTAGATTTTGGGATTTTAATATAGCTGCTTTCTTAACCTCATAAAAGATATTGTTAATCCAGCTTGATGTACCTGATGTGATGGCTGTTTTTGAGCAACACCTCATTTTTTAAAAACTTTCTCCCTTCTCTTCCTATTGATTGTTGTGTCGCAATTGCTGAGACGCATACACTGCAGTGCGTATAACTCAGAAATGGTTTGATATAATGCCTTTCGACTGTGTAGAAAGACTCGGATCCAGATGCTATGTACGGATTAGAGTTTGTCACAGCCATTTCAAATCACACCGCAACAAGAGAGGGTTTTTTTTTTCCATCATCCTTCCCAAGAGATTAGACTATGATATCACAAATTACTGTGGTCAACTAGGCTTTGCCAACTACTTAACAGTGCCATGCATGCTGTGATTAGTGGGGGTTTAATATGTTATTTTTAGTGCTGCCCCTATTTTTTATTTGTAATATGAGATTGTCAAAAAAGTACAGGCAACAGGAATTTCCCATTCAGTTGGAATGTTGGCTTCTGTATGAAATCATTCATTTGCTTCTACTATGCAGCTTTTTTTTGGCAGGTAAAGACTAATTAATGAGTTTCGGCAATTTTCCAGCAGATTGTGTTTGTTTAGTCATTTTGCATTTGGTAATATCCATTGCAAAAATGTCAAAATAAAAACAGCAAGTGTCACTTGGATTTCTTCATCTGGTTGGCAGCTCTTGAAGGTGATCATACACCACTGCTATAGAGGGTAACCCCGGGACTCCACTGTCCTATACACACCTATACATATACATTTGGAAACTAATATCTAGGTTTATTAATACTTTGGTGCACAAAAACTAAAGTTGTTCTTTGTGGCTAATGAGGAAAGTATTTAAATTAATGATTGGGGATGCACACGGTAAGACCATGTCTCCACAACGTTTTGTGATCTGTCGGGACCCCTACATTAAGCGCAGTGCTTGGCGGGGGTTCCGACGGATCACATACACTTTACCTGCCCGGTGGATACTCTGTTCAGACAACGGCTCAGCGCAGTGAAAACACAGCATCCGCTGGCCAGGTAAAGTGTATGGGATCAGGAAATGTTGTTGAGGCATAGTCTAAGTTTCTTTTTTTGTGGCTTGTGAGGGATATATTTAGATCAATGATTTAGGGCGTACACAAAGTAAATTTATACTCTTTGTGACTAGTGAGGGATGTATTTAAATGATTAGTTTTGGGCTGAAGCTAGGCTTTTGACCTTCTAGGTTAAAACTTGGGGTGAGTTTGTTTGTTACTAAAACTCACTCCGAGCTAACAGCAGGCTGATTTTTCCAGGTCCGCTCTAATTACGTCATATACGAGTGAGGAGTATATGGCGGCATTGACCTCCATGTAACGGACTATTGTTTTTGGACCTCACCTGTACCTCAATGGATTTGTTTTGTATTCATCATTGATCTCTCACGTTACTTTTGCAATAAAGAAGCTTTGGTTCCCAGTTCGATCGACATTTCTTTGAGTTGGATCGATCTAACAATTTTGATTGAACTAAAAATTGTCCTGTGTCCTGGTACATTTAGATAGGTGTTCAGAGTGCTGGATGGGGAAGAGTTGTTGAGTACAGGAACAGATCTATGAGCAAATTAATTTCCTGCAGTACCCCACTTCAGCCAATACTAGAGAGCACACTTCAGGCAGGGGAGGGGGAGAATGGGGGATTTTGTACTGTTCGTCTCCCTTCTTCTGCTAGCGCGTGATCTGCATGGCGATCGCAGTTACAGGCAGTCTCTCTGCTGTACTGCTTCTACCAGCAACACTCTGCTGGTAGAAGCAATACAGTACAGATGAGGGATGTGGCTAACGCCACATCGCTTATCTGACAGCTCGGGAGAACTGGCCGGAAGCCAAGGCACAACCACCCGCAGCCGACCAGCCTTGGGGGTCGCGGACAATAAGAGGCAGGCACTATTTCCTCCCGTAAAAAATGCGCCTTATGGTCCGAAAAATACGGTATTTCATCAACAAAGGTTGGTATGAGAATAAAGCTCAGTTAACAAAGCTTTTAGGTTTTTGAATGTTCATCACATGCCAAGCACAAGCAGGAGAGCTGGATAATTGCGGTTGGCCAGAGAGAGAATATAGTAAACAACAAAAAAAGTTAAAATATGTGGTCATCAGGGAGAAGCCTCAGCTACCCTGAAAAATGAGGTGCCACGTGGTGAACTATATCTTTATAATAGTTATGATACATTACAGGTAAAATTATTGAAAAAAAATAGACTCCAACTGTTTCCATAGTATTTTATTTTTCGTTTGAAGTAGGTTTCTTCCACGGATTTAACAGAACTGTAAAACTATAGCAACACCAAAATGATGTAGCTCTCAAGTATCTTCTAATAAAGCAGCCACATTTGTAAACGTAACAAAAGGATATGCTCAAACAGCAGAAATACTTAAGTTCCAGATGGATCAGCTTGAAGGGTCAAGTTGTGAAGAGTAAGCCATCACACACACTTCATCAACACTGTGGAATGAGAGCCCAGTGCATTTACTGAGCAATAGATTTGCAGAGAGTATATAAACTAATTGGTGGATGAACAAGCCCCAGGAGCAATGATTTTAAGGTCATAGCAGGCTCAATGAATTATGCTGACTTACACTGTGTCTCGCTGATAGCTGATCTTACCAATGAGAGGGTGAGAGGCAATCAAGCCTGAAGCCTTTCCGTGTGCCTCGAATAGTCTGTCAGCGGTCACCATTCCTGACGTCCTTTATGTTTGTCCAGTCAGCTTAAAAATCCTTAGGTTGGGCCTCAAATTACTCAGTAAAGAAAAGAGAGGAGCAATTATTTACAGTCACTGGGTTCTGAAGACCTTTGTGTTAATTATACCAAATAACTGATGATTCACCAACGAGTTTTAAACCCTCAATTGTGCTCAAGTAATGAGGGAAACTTAAGTGGAACAAAACTGGAACTTTTTGTTTTGTGTGAGGGGGCAAACTGTATATGTGGATTTTGATGAGATACTATGAGTGTATTTGATACACAAATCATTTTCCAACTTTCATCTACTAAGGGTCCCCATACACCTTTAGATTTATCTGTCCGATTTTCTTTAGATCGCCTTTTGTTTGACCAAAACCATGTAATATGAGGGGATTTTGCACAGTGGGCTTCATCAAGTAACAGACATAATGGCGTCCATAAAAGTTGTAATGGATCTATGGTTTGACCAAGAATAAAGAGAGAGTGCATCATAGATGGAATGCATAAGGGCCCCTGTACACCTTTTAGATTTCTCTGTCAGATTTTCTTTAGATCTCCTTTTGTTTTACCAAACCCATGTAGTATGAGGGACTTTCTAAACCATCAAGTCTACCTGTGTTCAGGGTGGATAAAAATCGATGATTTAAAAAAAAATGATTTATATCGTTTTTTTTTTATTTATATCGATTTTTTTAAAAAGAAAATGCTTTTTAAAGGAAAAAACATTACCATCCCAAGGTTATTCCATGATGAAATAAAGATTAGTTTATGTAGAATAAGGCTGTATATGTTTAAATGTTTTGGTAAATAAATTCCATAAAAAACATCCCAAAAACAACAAGTTGATAATGGCATAAACACATCACCCAAAATTTCCCCTTGAATAGACAAGGGTGAGGGGATGGCCCACTCTATATGTAAAGCAATATATGTATTATACACAGTGCAAAAGATGAAGTAATGACCATCATATCAATCAAAAACAATGCACAATGCTGCGGATGTCACATTTGTACACGTGCTGTTACACAATTAAAATAGTCCAAATGGCACAAATTTCACCCCAACGCGCATTTCGTTGAAGACTTCTTCAGGGGACACGATATGTTATTTCATAAGCCAAATCTGCTTTTGTGTCCTCTCAACCGTGTCTATTCAAGGTAGATTTTGGGTGATGTGCTTATGCCATCAACTTCTGTGTGTTTCTGTAAGATTATTGGGCAGCTTCTCAGCATACAAGATATTACCACAGATGCTTGGTTTACTTTCTCAGTTCTCAAAACTAAGTGCAACAGAAAAGTTGTCCAAATATGATTGATTAACCTAAACTGGGGTTAAAAAAACTAATATGAAAAGTTGTTGTTCTAAAAATCTTCACCTTCTCCCATTTTAAAGTTATACCAGCAAAAATTATTGATTTAAATCAGTTTGATTTAAATCGAGCCTTACAGACTAGTGATTTAAATCGTGATTTAAATCATGATTTAAATCGGTTTGATTTAAATCAAATCCACCCTGCCTATGTTCAATCGCAGAGGACCCGGCACTACATAGTTGTTGGTAGATCTAAAGGATATCTGACAGAGAGATCTTATGGTGTATGGCCAGCTTAACACAGGGGTATCAAATTGTTGTCTGGGAGCCAAATCTGTCCAGCAGTGTAATATTTGGCCCGGAAGATAGTTTTTTAACTTTTATTTAATGAATGGCATAGATGTGTCTTTTATTTAACAGTTGATTTTACATTTGTTAAAACATTATGGGCGTTCTGTCTGTTTCAAACTTAAAAAAAAGCAGTACATGCAATCAAATCAGATGACAATGTAATGTGCTCTGATTCCCCACCCTTTCTCCTCCCCCCTTCATCGATGACACCATGGATGTGAGAAGGAAAAGCGATTGCCTACATGACCATGGTCAATGGTGTCCCCCTCACCTCTTCGGCGTAACTGATGAGGCCAACAGAAAAATTGTCTTGGACACCGGCATAGAGGGAAGTCTTGGGCTCCCTCCGAACTGGTAAGCGACCCAGAGTGTAGCTTTATAAGTAACCCTGAGTATTGTTTGTAAACAAACTTACCTCAGGCTACACTCGGGCTAATCGCCCAGTAGGTTAAGTAAAACTTAAGTTTTGTTTTCATATAAAAAGGTTCATCATTATATCTGATAAGAAGCAATAACCTTCAAAAGTGCAGATATTTTTTCAATAATTATCAAAGTGGGCCCAAGTTTAAAATTTTGGATAATTGTGTATTTGAGTTTGACACCCCTGCTTTACTAAAAGGGTGTCAAACTCCCGACCAAGGGGCAAATCAGGCACACAGTGTATTTATATATGGGCATTCAGATAAAAAAATAAATAAATGCAACAGATGTGTCTTTTATTTGACATTTGATGTTACGTGTGTTATAGTATTAGGCTTTCTTGTTCCCGATCGGCTCGAAGAAAGGCTGGGTAGCAAATCTTTTTATAGATTTGAGCACAACCGCGTGCCTTGAACGTGCACGGTGTTTGAATCTATTATAAAATCAAGCTGTGTACGCCTAGCTTAAGAAGGGATATCCTATTCTAGTTATGTGTCCCTACAATAGGAATTGAAGGTATAACCCCCTAACACACACAGATGTCTTAACTATTCCCTACTCTATCCCGCGGAAAAACCCAAAAATAACTTTAGATTAAAAAAAACATATCTTCTAAAGTATTCCTTTGTTTAAAAATCAATGGATCATAAAAGTAAGGCTTCATAGATGCATCATGAGATGCAAGTGGACATATTGGTTAAACCAAGTGCATTCAAGTGGATATACCGTATTTTTCGCATTATAAGACGCACTGGCACATAAGACGCACCCAGTTTTTAGGGCAGAAAAACCCCAAAAAAAGATTTAATAACTTTTTACATCAATTGGGATAATGCAATGAATTTAATGGATGCAATATTTAATTTAGCCAGAAGGTGTCACTCAGTACACTCAGCTGAACACACGTCATACTTTACACTGATCTGAGGAGGAGGGAGGGGGGAGAGGAGAGCTGGGCTGTGTTCTACTCTCTCTCTCCTCTCCCGATGTCACTGATTCTGTAGAGCTGTAGATGCTAGTTCATCTAGCTCTGTCTTCATTGCCCATGCCAGTTCAGGGCTGGCATGGGCAACACAGTTCAGATGGTAGAGCCGGACATCGGCTCTCCCATGTGAACTGACAGCTCCTCTGTGCCGGGAGAGCTAGCGGGAAGCCAAGGTGCGGGGTCACGCATTCGGCGTATAAGACGCAGGCACTTTTTTGCCCCCAAGGTTGGGGATGAAAAAAGTGCATCTTCTATGCCGAAAAGTACGGTAGATTAAGCCAACCCAACTTTTTTGACAGAACTTGAGCCTGTTGATTGGTCATGTAAACCGGCTATACATGGTTCGATTTCCCTGCAGAATCGTTGCACACCAACTGGGGGAATTGATCCTTGGATAGAGACCCTCAGTCCCCATCCAAATGAATGTTGATCAAACAGGGATATGCTGGATCCCTGTTCGATCAACATTTTCCTGAAGCGTGATCGATCACTCAAGGTGGGCTGCATTCGATTCCTGAACAATTGATTGTCCAAAATGTGCACCATGTTCTGGTCACATGTTTTCTTGCCAAAGGGTTCCTATAGTAACACATTTCCATCAAAGGTATTTTGTAGCGTCTTGAGTATTAGGGTGAGCATGCATATATTTTATTCTAAGACATGTCTGCTATACGCTGATCACAAATAACCCGGTACTTCTATAAATAATATGCATTATGCATATTGGTTAGGAGTTTTATTTTCCATGACAAATCTTTTTCATTCTTAAGCTGTCTACAAAAGCCGTACGTTGAAAATCACGCTGTGGGCAACTGGTTCGGTTGCAGCTCTTTGTCCTCTTTTATGTTGTTGTGAACAGTATTTTATAATGAATCATGTTGGATTATCAAAGTAGCCTTCTATGGCTTAAAGAAGTGAAATTGAGCCATCACACTGAAATATCGATCAATGTATACCAGCCTTGGGCACAATCTCTTCCCATTACGAGCTTGCTCTCCCCGTTTATCGACTGTCACCATTGTCAGACTGCTGTAAATATTATCTCATTACATGATCTGTAAAATAATGATGTTGTCTCTTTATAACCTAAAAAAAAATCAACAGAGTAAGCTAATAATACATTTCTTTCTTTTATTTATTTATTTTGCATTACGGAACTGCTTTGTAGTCAACCTGAAAGCCTAAAAAGCTTTTAGTCCTGATGCAGATGTGTCTCCCATTGTTCCTTTGTGTTTGACTGATTGACCTCTTTTTTAATACAACTAGTAAAATGAAGACTGAGCAATACAGGCGCTCATATAAAGTAACATTTTTGATTTGAGAAGGCAAGCATACTGACGTGCTCATTTAATTTTGTGTTACAAAAGCTACATTAAGCTCAATACCTGGTTAGGTGATGGCCTCCAAGGTCACAAAATGGAGTTACAAGGTGAAACGTACATGTACAATAAAAAGCCTTTGATTGTGCAGTAGTTGGCTGTCCTTAACGCTAAATGGCAACTTTAAATCTTTGCAATGCAATGGGTTCCCCTTTCCAAAGGAAAAAGAAAGATTGTGAAAAGATAGAGTGATGTACTTTCCTTAATCCCAAATCCATTGGTTGTCTTCTCTTCTGTCCCATGATTTAGAACCTAGGTGTCCAACCTGCGTCCTTTTGGGCATTGTTCGGCGGCTCCCCTTGGTACTCAAAATCTAACTGTTAATGCACAGGGACAGTCTCAGGCTCCAGCTGAGCACCCTAAAGTGCGTACAGCGACCCAGACGGTGCCTGAGTGCCTATGCTTCCACTATTACTATTTTAACGATATCTATGAGGCACATAACCTTTAATGATATATATGTGGCATTCCATATATCACCATGTGTAGTGGTCACACACTGACCAGGATTTCATGATCTACCCATGGAAACCATTTCTTATTTAGTTTTAGCAGGAAGTAATCCTCTCACAAGGGTCAAACTCAAATACACAGCGGGTCCAATAAAAAACTTGATATATGAAAAAATATAATTACACTGTGGGTAATTTTTTGACTTTAATACCCCACTGGACTACACACATACTGTACACAAAGGAATAGGTCACACATGGACTACCAATAAACTGTACAGTGGATACAGTGTGTGTAGTCTATATGTCCTCATCACTGTGTACAGTGTGTGTATTTTGCCTGCCCTCAGACCAATCCTGGTACCCCTTTCCCCACCTCACCATACTTCTGTCCTCCAACTCTGGTAGTAGAGAATTATGGATCCAAGCATACTACGGTACGGGCAGCTGGTGTTTACTATGATGTCACTGGAACGCACCACTGAGCAGCCAAGACTCATAGTTCTCGTTTCCCAGAGTGAGAGAATGGACTGGCAGTGAGTGCAGCAGAAAGGGGCACTGCAGACAATGAAGATCTACCAGATCTGCTGCGGCCCAAGTTTGCCAAATTTGGTCCCCAGGCCAGAGTATGGCACCTACTGTCACTGAGCACAAACCAATTATGTTAGCATAATATTCTTAATTGTATTCTTATCTTCTTGGAAAGAAATATACGAGCTAGACGGCCATGGTCCTTCTGAATATGTCTTTTCAATACTGAATGTAAAAAAATTATTGTAATATGTTTTTTTTTTCATTTTATTGGAAGCCATAAGTCATATGTAAATATTCACAGGTTGTTACCAAGCAATATAAAACCTTTAAAACAATCCATCACTGACCTCTGTAACTGGCACACTGTGAAGTATTTCATCCTCAACTACTCCCACTTGTCTGTCAATAGAACACAGGAGTACAGTAAGAGGGTAGTCTAACTTTAGGCAAATTACTAGACTAGCCTTGCAGAAGGTTTGTCCCTGCACTTTAAAGATCATTATTTTTTTGGGATGCCCATAACTTATAGTGGATTTTTAGTATTTCGCAAATGGTGCCACCAGTCCTGAAAGTGGGTCACAGGCAGAAAAGCTAACTTCCCTATACAAAATGCCAAATAAGTTTAGCATGGGGTTCTACTCCAATGCATTATGAAACAATAAACAGCATCTGTGTAGAAAGCCTCCAGGAATAACTGTCATTCTGTCAGTCTTAAGTTACACTTAAGCTAACTAAACCTGAGTCACTTTACTGTTGGGGATGTCTGTGGCCAAAAATTATATCTAATATTTTTTTTGTGCATTGTGTTTAGTATGTTGGAATTATTAGAAAGCACCTATTCAATTTTGCTGGACATCCCATTCCAAAAGTACTGATGATATTGTCCACTATTGTTCACTCTTCTGTAGGAGTATATGTTCTGTAGGGTTGAGGTTAGGGCTTTGTGGAGCCCACTGGAGCTCCTCCACACTAGACTGTTCAAACCACGTCTTTCATGAGCTGGTCCCATAATATATATAAGTTGTTGGAAGCTCACAATTGGCAAAAATGTATATGTATAGTGTAGCAGTAATAGTACTCTTCTTTGAAATCGCCTTCAGTATATATCCTGTATATATTACATTTTATTACATTTCCTAAGAAAATGATGGTAGAGAGAAATGATTAACTTATCATTATCTGATACTCCAATGGAACTGCTGGTCTATTACCCCCCTGGCTTTATTCCCAAGTGTGGCTCGGGGTAAATTTCCATTACCAATAGTGGTAAAGATAGCTTTCCTTCTCCATCTGTGCCCTGCCACTGTGTTGGCATCCTCCAGGCTCCTCTCTGGACTCCTTGATGCCACGGAGGTGGGTGGGGAGTTTCCCTTACCATATGCTTGTATTACATTACAGGCATAGGTGTCCCGGGCCTCACACACTAAGAATGGGGTGAGGGTGTGCGGAATACAAACTGATTACATGTATTTTTCTTAACGCTTTTGGAAGCAATTTCCTGAAATAATGGGACCATCAGGTTCTACCACCTTTCCTAAAATATGCAGCAATCTACTTTTTTGTAATGTAGTGGTATCAATAATTGTTACTTCTTTTATTCCTTTAGCCTATTCTGCCCATAACCTAATGGGTTTGAATCTTTGATTGTTGCCATGTTGCTCTTTACTTCCCCTCTTGTATACACAACAGGAAACAAGAACAAGGTGTCTCTGATTTAAAAGTTTTCTTTGCTACTGCCAAACTTAATAAAATAATAAATCAAATACACCTAAACTGACTTTACAAAGGTGTTTTATTCCCCCGACACTGCTGAAGGCAAAAGTGTGTCTGGATATTTTCCTGGAGGCTGCTGTAGCTGTTCTATGTAAATAGGCATAGTCAATACATGACCTGGGTAACATGTGCACACAATCATAAAAACCCATTAACCTACTTAAACACTTTTAGGAAACACTTGACAAGTATTGACTTATTTTCATGCGCAATATACAGCGCTTCTGTCATCTGTCTGCCGTTCATCAGGATAAAATGCATATGCACCGTATCAAACAAAGCATTTTAAGACAATAAAAGATGTGTATACCACTATCCTGGCTAATTGAAACCCATTGTAGACTAGATACTGTATGTCAATGTACTTTCTGTTCTAGTTAGTTCTTATACAGTTGCTATATCGATTCTTTGTTACTGTTCAAAAGTTGTAGAGCTAACAATAAAAATTTGTGCCAATTCATATTTAAGTGTAACTAACCCAGGACACAGAATATATTTCTGTCCTCAATTTGGTGTCTACAATGTTTTCCTTTTTTTTATATGAATTTTTACTTAATTTTCCTCACTTTCCTGATGCATCATGGTAGCGCACACTGGTGCCATCTCTGCCCTGTTTCAGCCCTGAAGGATCGAATACCAAAAAATTCAAGATTCCTATTAACCTGACCTGTTTGTTTATCTGTCCTCACCATTGGTCTGGGTATTATAGCCTATACTACCAAAATACCACCATATTGGTTTAGTCTCTCCTGCTCCCAGGGAAGCCTCGAAATTAGTTTTGCCAGTATCGATCCCCCTGTTTCTTCTGGTCTTATGGGGGAGATGTTTGTTAATGCTACTATACTAATTTTTGATTCTTAAGTATCAACCATGACATAAGTGTCCATAATTTCTGCTTCACATTGGTTCCTAGCTTTTCTTTTACCTCAGCCTATTACTGGAATGTGTCAGCCTTCCATTTTGTTCCTTCTTCCATTTTGTTTCCTTCTTCAACACTGTGCGTCTTCAGGACAGGAAGTAAGGACTACAGGACAGATAGCAAAACACCACCCTTCATTCTGGGAGCTACACACCTACATACAACTCACCCACCTAACATACTGACCCATTTTACTCTGTGAACCATCTGGTACCATACACCAACAAATAGTCTTACTGGCCACTGACATCATTCCTTCTGCATGATCATGGCTAACAGTTGTGCAGCTATTTATACACTTTTATCAGGACTCCAGAATAAACCATCTTCTCATATCAGTAAAAAAAAGTTCTGTATTCCTAAAAAAAAGATAAATGTAAAAGATAATGTAACTCCCAACCAAACTGTGCGTCTTCAGGAAGTTATGACTAGGACAGATAGAAAAGCAGGGGCCACACCCCCCTCCATCCTGGGAGCTATACAACTACATGCAACTCACCCACCCAACATACTGACCCGTTGACTCTGTGAGATTCATCTGGTACCATACACCAACAAATAGTCTTCCTGGCCACTGACATCATTCCTTCTGTGTGATCACTGCTAACAGTTGTGCAGCTATTTATTAATTTTTGTCAGGACTCCAAAATAAACCATCTTCTCATATCAGTTAAAAGTTCTGTATTTCTAAAAAAAAAAGATAAATATTTATATTTATTGATAGGTTTTTAAATCACATGAGCAACCACTTATGATGTAACTCCCAACCATGCCCACAACACCAACTATGCCCATACACTGTTCAACTCCAGGCATCTGAGAAACTATGATATCTACAATACAAATTTCTTGAAACACAGCTTTTTATCATTTATATTAATTGAAGAGACCACAAGAAAAGATTTTAAAACAATGGATGAGACCTCTCTTGTGGAGCCCCTATTCCTACAGCTTGTGTGTCTCTGTTTACTTTTTTCAATTCTATAAGAATGTGGGTGAAAAACACACACTTAGCTTTGTCCGCCTAAACAATGTATATGCAATAATGATTACAATTGCTTCTCATACTTCTAGAAATATCTCATTTTGTTTACAAGTTGGTCACTGTGTTTGCTAGTTATCCGCTCTTGTCTGACCTCGTGTAGCATTAGGTTCATAATTATCACACGGTGTTAGGGAGAATCGGAGACCTATGAGATGAGATCCTTCGGTGAGGGCAGTGCAGTGACCTTCTTATATGCGGATGCCAACCTTCACGGTCAAAGAACACTGTTGAGAAAATTAGTTTGACAAGATTTGTAAGAGTATTGAAAATAAAAGTTCAAACAGTAATGGGAATTTGCACACAAATATATATATATATATATATATATATATATATATATATATTGATAATAAATGTTAGACAAGGTTGATGTTATTAGGAATATTATTTATTAATTTGCTTTGAAGAACTTTTTGTTATGTGTCTTGTATTCCAAAAGGGATTGAAAGATACAGACGTTAGAGGCCTTCCATCTACCAATCAGGTTTTACCATCCCTGTTTCTATCGCAGGTTAGCTGGCTAGGCCCTTCTCCATGCTACTTTTCATGACGATAGACTATGGATCTTTAGAGCTCAGGTCTAATTAGTAAGAAGTTTTAATTTATTTTAATACAATTTTAAAATATATTTTTTTATTATATACTGTGTTTCTATTTTAAAAAGATTTTTTTCTAATGTGTCCAATGATATTATTTATATTTTTATAATTTTCTATTCAGGTCATATTTAAAAGGTAACATTATGCTGAATACCTTTTCATTTACAGATTTTGAATTTTTTTTAATTTAAAATTTGAGTTATACTTTGCTTAAATATAATTATTTCTATCCCCCCCCATCTTTTCTCAACTTTTGTATACTTTGGAATAAGCCCTAGGGTCCTGTAGGGAATGTCTGATAATGAAATCATAATAATGCACATTGCCCAATTGCTTGAGTGTATGATATAGTTTGGGAGCCGTGGTGGCTTGACAGGCTATTACAGAATGTAATGAACAGCTATTTTTAAGAAGAAGAAATTCGACTTGACAGCCTGGCATTGAAATTCAGCTAGTGGCATAATTTTTATCCTATTTAGTGTAGAGAGTGGATTTCAGTTTGATTTAAAGAAATTTGTATCATAGACGTCATAGAGAAAACATTTTGTGCATCACTTCCCCTGTACAGTGGGAATCATCACTGCATTAGAGGCTCAGCGTCTGGAGGCTACTGCGGAATGGATGGTTAGACGTCTTTGCTGGTTCCAATACAAAAGTCTACTCTATACATGTCTGCATGAAAAGGAGGACAGTCATTTATACAATCTGTCTTATATATATATATATATATATATATATATATATATATATATATATCTTGGTGCTTTCTGTAAAATGGAGAAAAATATATAAAGTTTTTGAATAAAGTCAAAAGGTCCAACAAACCTATTGTTATTTTACATTTATATTGGAGTCTAGGTGGAGTTTATAGGGACTTTGTATTTAGCAACTATGTAAGAGGAGATATTACTTACTTTCAAGAGATATTACTGGGGGGGGGGCATAAAGCAAAAGTAAACCCCCCAATAGAGCATTGAAAAGAGATTTTAACAATTTTCTTCTCTTAAAAAATAGAAGATTTGTCTACATATACCTATTAAAGCTGATTTCCCCCAAATGGCCTCTTTACTTATGGTAACTTATAATGCTGCTAAGTGACAGGTCAGGTTTTAGGTATCCTGTATTCATCTGTAGTGTGAAGAGTGTTCCTTTGACCTTCTAGGAGTGTCCTTTTTTTCTTGAATTGCCAACCTTCTTTGGTGACATGGACATTGGCCAATTTGTCAAGGATTTTAATGGTAATGACTTCCAGTTGCAATGTAATTATCTTATCATGCTAGTGGGATGAAAAATAGGTTGTCAGGAGCAGTGGACCCACTGTGTCACTAGGCAAGTGTAGACCAAGGAGTCCCCTGATATACACCAGGGGTGATGGACTTTGCTGCCGGAGACTCCCAGGCCCTCAGCCACACTCACTGGTACTTGCTGACAGCAGGAGAGAGGATGAAGTACCAAATCAGAAGACAGAGGTAAAGTAAAAACAAGCAATTGGTCAGGGCAAACGTAAAAAGTCGATACGCTCCAGAGATCAGTAACATTTACAGTAATTGGTGTAAATCAGAGCCTGGGTAGCAGTGAGCAGAATACCTCTTTGTTCATGACTTCCAGGTGATGATTCTAGGAAGTCCAGAAGGGGGAGTGCAAGTGCTTAAAAAAAGTTAGTAGGGAGTAGGGAACATCAAGTGTTAAGCTGGCCATACACTTTTAGATCTCTCTGTCAGATATCCTTTAGATCTACCAACAACTATGTAGTATAGGGTGCTCTGCGATTGAACACAGGAAGATTTGATGGCTTAGAAAGTCCCTCATATTACATGGTTTTGGTAAAACAAAAGCAGAGCTAAAGGAAATCTGACAGAGAAATCTAAAGGTGTATGGGGACCCTTATTGTTGCTACCACCAGAAGGAGATAGTCTTCGATAGGTCCGTGTTCTCTGTTGCTTGGAAACAGAGACATTGTTAGTCACAAATCGTTGAGCCGTATTCTCATCTTGGACAGAGGTGGACCTTACCTGCAAAGACAGATCATCAGTCACCAGTCGGAGTCATGTGAGGGGAGTCTCTTGTCCTAGAAGAGAATAATGTAATTGGTTGTTGGGGATGTGGAAAGAATGTTGGATTTGTTTTCACTGGTGATGGATTTTAGTGTTAAAGGTTTTATGTCATCTAAACCTACTGAAATAAAGGCCATCATATTATTCTATTTGTGCATTGGGCCTGAAAGCACTAAATAAAAGCACCAAACATCTTATAGATCTTAGTACTAATAAAGAATATACTTGAACATATGGGAAGATATAATATATTAAGATTTTATGGACTAGACTTGTTTGGGCCCTCGGGCCCAATAGGTTTGCAGGTTTTTGCACAGATCCGATTGTGGTAGATATAATAACTAATTCAGTGAGCTTATGTTAATGAACCTATAAGGATTGTTTGGGATTAGTTGTTTACGTGTAGGTTTATAAGTTCACCTTAAGGTAAGGTTAGACAGGTTTTGTTGTATTAATTACCACATTTAAACCAGTAACCTTTTAACATTTCTTCTCTTGTTTCACAATATTCCTCCCAGCATCTTTTCTGCCCTGGCGGTGACCCCGGTCTCGCTTCTTTTCTGATCATGTCCTGTCATTCATACTTACCAGACTTCTTGTGCAGGATCAGGGATGGAATTTCAGTCTTTTCCCCAAAAGGCACTTATCCGGTCTTCTTTCCTGTAAAGCCTCTGAAGAATCACTTTCTCTCTAAAACCCTACACTGACACGGCTACTAAAATGCTTCTTGTACCCTATTGTTCAAATTGTTTTTCTTTTCTTTCCATTCAATTGCTGGGCCTCTAACTGATTTAAGTAAATTCTTGAGGTTTACATTTTTTAAATTGTTCTACTGAGCGCCAGTAAATGCCAGTACTTGTAAATGCCTTTTCATGGTCTTAAATACACTTCATCAACTAGTTTGTGTATTGTGTTGTAAATCAACTCATATGTAAAACAGAAGTAGTTTAAACTAAAGATGATAAAAAAAAATAATGTTTTCAATCCCACCACTAACATTCATTCTAAGCATCCTGTAAATACCTAAGAATTGTTAATGTTTCCATGTCATAGTCCATCAAGTTTTTTCCGTATTAAAAAAAATCGCTCAGATGGGCATCAGGAAAATTTCAGCCCATCACAAAAGGACAAAAAATTATATTATTATTGTTATTATTATTATTATTATTATTATTATATAACACATAATATTTAAATTTAAGAAGCTAAATCTTTCAATTAAAAGTAATTTGAAATACATTAAGTAAGTATTGAAAACCCTGTCAGCATTTTTAATTCTGATTCCATTACATTCATTGTTATCAAAGAGCACTTAACAAATATACCAATTAGGTTCACCAGTTCTAGAGGGCATTTTTCCTCACTTTGAAGAAACCATATTTTTCCAACTCTAAAGGTCCCCATACACGTGTCGGATTCCCACCGGATTCCGGCACGATCGATTCCGGGCGCGTGCACGCGAAACGATCGTGCCGGAATCGCATGCAGCCCACCTTGTCCGATCGATCAGGTCCGATCGTTCAGGGGCTCAGAATCGGATCCGACAGAGAACCAACATGTTGGTCTTTCTGATCCGATTCTGCACAGATCAGGGGGAGTTGCCATTTGTGAGGTGGACAATCGGACACGGAATCGTCCAGGAATCCGTTGGATTAAGGTGGTATGCTGCGATGGATACTCTTAATTGGCCGATTGATCACACCTGCGATTCCCGGCAGAATCGCCGGAATGGATCGGGTGAGTGATCAATTGGCCATGGAATCCGACACGTGTATGGCTAGCTTAAGACACACTGGACCTTAAGACGCACCCAAAGTTTTGAAGAGAAAATTAGGGGGGAAAAAACTGAGACAGCTATTCAGATATCAAGTGAATAAACAGAATGTTTCAGCAAAGTAGGCAGGACTGGTCCATGTAGTATTCACTCCAGCCAAAAGCCCAGTGCCAGGAGGGAGGTCTTTACTGCAGAAGAGTCTCAGGGATGAAACTTTAGCAATGTGTCTAGACACTAGCAGTACCCATTATCTGAACGCGCTGACCAACTTATGATGAGACACGTTTTATAATCTGGCACTAACAACGTACCCATGAGCAGCTATTTACATATGTGAGGGGACATGATTCTCTGACACAAAATGTATTTACTGCAATGCAGAACGTTAATGTAAATACACAACTCATGTTATCTAATTGTAAAATGTCTCTCCATAGGTTGGTCAGTGTGTTTAGAGAATAGGTATTGCTAGTGCAGATAATATGTCTTTTTGGCAGTGTTTTTTTGGCTTGGCTGGAGGGAATGGAACACATTTCAGCCTCCTGGGATGCATGGCTATTGCTCCCAGGATGGTTGGGACTAAAAAAAAATGTTTTTACATATTCGCAAGGACACTCTCCCATTGATTTTAATGGTAAGAAAGTGTGTCTTATAGTCCGAAAAATAAGGTATTTCTTGTTACTTCCAGCCGTGTCCTTGTGATAGAAAATGTAATTTGTACAATGACATGACTAAACAAAAAAAATATTTGAATCATTTGCAAATGAAAAAAATACAATTGTACTATGAATTGTAATGTTATAATCTTATTGCATTGTAATCTGTTTAGCCATTGTAGATGTCTTCTCAATACGCTCTATTTAAAACCAAAATGGTCCTTTGAATGAATGTCCCTACAAATCAATCAGTGAACTATAACATTTTAATTGTTGGAAGATTAACAGAAAATAGTTGTCACTCTGTTCGTACAAGGAGTGATTTCCCTTTTTAAAACCATTGATGTGCTTAGTAAAGAGTGAAGGTAGCATTTTTCTTTTGGCAGAAAGCAGCGTCGGGCTCAGTCTGAAGTTCAGAGGGCATTTGTCTTTTTTTCTTTTTTTTCTCCTTTCCACAAATTCATTTAAGTAGCAGTCTTCAGTGCAGCTTTAACTGGGGCAGACAACCATACAAATGACTTGAGATAAAATGAAAATAATGGACTAAGCTTGGGTGCCGGGGGTGGTGGTTACACTGCGGGAACATCGGTAAGCATTCAGTGTTATTCTATGCTAATGTAAGCCTGATAGATCAGCTTTCGCTTTTAGCCTGGGGGACCATTAAGCGCTAGATGCGAGGTCAGACTGATACTGCCAGGCAGGCGTATCTTAACGGTTTACCATACTTGTTAACAACAAAAAAAAAAAACCCCGAAACATAAAACACTCCTCAAATGAAGTCGTGTATGCCCTGGTTTATTTATTTATTTTTGTATAAATTGCTCATTATCTGCTCACACAATAGTTATTGTACAAATATTAAACACTGTTTGACATTGAACTTCTTTTTTTTTGGCTAGGATTGCTACAGTAACGAGAAACAAAAAAGTTCTGCCGATTGTTAATTAAAAACAACTGCTCATTAGTGCGTATAGAACAATTGATAATAAATAAATAATGTGTTGTAACGGCAACACACAATTACTGTGAAAAAAAGTGTTTAGCAAAGAGGTGAAGAGTGTGATGGCGGCAAATCATTTATTAAATGCAGATAGTTCAGTGTCAACCAGAAAGTCCATGTTTTTGTTTTGTAATAAAAGGACCCCTGACATTTTTTTAGGTAAAAGTACTGTATTTTTGAACCAAAAGACGCTCTTTTTCACCTCCAAAATCGGGGCGGGGGAAAGTGCCTGCGTCTTATAGTTCCAATGTGCAACCGCTTTGGCCATTTTGCCATGGATGGTCGTGCCTTGGCTTCCAGCCAGCTCTCCCAGCAAGGAGATTAGCCAGGGAGCTGTCAGATGAGAGATGCTGGCCAGTGTCCGGATCTCCCATCTGAACTGTATTATTGCTTATGCCAACAGAGCTAAGAGCCCTGCTGGTATAAGCAAGAGAGAGGGATAGATGAACTGCCATCTATCCCTCTCTCCGTGTCCATGGGAACTGCAATCACTGCAGCTTCCACGGACACAGGCACAAAGGAAAGGACATCACGTCACCTCCACACTGATCGGGAGGATGGGGGCTGACAGCTGAACAGCCTGTTCAGCTGTCAGCCCCCATCCTCCCGATCAGTGTGGAGGTGACGTGATGTGTTGTGAGTGTACTGCTGCTAGTGACCTCTTTTGGTTGAATTTGATATTGCATTCATTCAATTCATTGCATTAACCCAACTGATGTGAAAATATATATGACTTTTTTCTGGTTTTCCTGCTCTAAAAACTGTGTGCGTCTTATGGTCCGGTGCGTCTTAGAGTCCGAAAAATACAATAACTATTTTTTTCTCCTCTGAAAGCACCAAAAAAGGGGGGCTTGGTGGTTGTTAAGATAGACCGGGGTGTTCTTATTTTGGTTAGAAAGTTCCCTTCCTAAGTGTATACACACACATATAAATGTCTGCACTCCCCTCCTCTTCAAACAGACCTCCCCATTAGGTGGTGTTATTAAATGCAGATGGTTCATAGTGTCCCCCAAAATGTCCATGTTTTTATTTTCTAATAAAGTGACCCCTGACATTGTTTTAGGTATAAGTAACTATTTTTTGTCCTCTGAAAGCACCATCAGCCAATGGGGACTTTTCTCTGCAGTGTACCTTCAATAAATGATCTCATGGTTGTAAAAATACACTTTGGGGGTGTTGTTATTTTGGTTAGAAAATTTGCCTCCCTGACCTAGTTGGGCAACCTTTTCCATACATGATGGGTGCAATGTCTGCACTCCCCTCCACTTCAAACAGACCTCCTCATTTGGTTTTGTTATTACATGCAGATGGTTCATAGTGTCCTCCAAAAAGTCCATGTTTTTATTGTCTAAATAAGTGACCCCTGCTTTATTTATGAACAACTATTTTTTATCTTCTGAAAGCACCATAAGCCAATGGTAACTTTTCTCTGCAGTGCACCTTAAAAACTGGGCTCTGTGTTGTTTGCATGCACTTGAGGGGTGTTGTTATTTTGGTTAGAGAGATTCCTTCCTGACCTAGTTGGACAACCTTTTTTACCATACACAGTCCAATGTGTACAACCACACAAAATAAATGTCTGCCTTCCTCTTCACACAGACCTGCTTCCCCATCCAAAGTAATGTACGGCACACAAAGGGCGTGCTCCGATCCTCTGAGCGACTGCTGCAGCATTATGAAGTCATCACACTGAAATTGGCCGCTAGAGGACACCTCCAATGCCAACTATAATAGTTTTACTCTTTTCAGATTCTGTCTTCTCAACTACTGACTGAGATGTCCTATCTCATTAAAATGTTGATGCGAGCATGAAATAAATTCCCCTTCTTCCTCTAGGTAGGTCTAGGCCAGTGATGGGGAACCTATGACACGCGTGCCAGAGGTGGCACTCGGAGCCCTCTCTCAGCCAGAACAGAGGAAAGAACTGCAGCCTATTGACTCTCAATACTGTTGCCTTACCCTCTCTTCTGATTGCACATAGCGCCCCATACCTTCTCCTATTAGATCTTATAAGAAAGAAGTGTGTGTTTACATGTTTCATGTGTGTATATGGGTTGTGTAATTCAGGTTATATTACCATGCCGGAACTTTGAGATGGATAAATTGGGGGTTGGGGTTCAGTTTGGGCACTTTGTCTCTTAAAGGTTCTCCATCACTGGTCTAGGCAATAGATGTCTCATGTGATAAGATCAGGGTAATGTAGAGTAACCCAAATCTTGGGTCACAAGACGTTCCAGCATTACTCCGTATATCACATCACTAGGAGTCTCCTGGAAGTCCTCTTTAAACGTTCATAGTTGTATTCGCCAAAATTCTCATGCACTTTCAGCTTCAATTGACTTTCAGATTCTCAATGTGCCTGTTCCGGCTTCCTGTGCATGGCGCAGCACGCTTGTTGGATCCATAAAGGGATTATGATCTAAAAATGGTAAACATTTACAGTCTGCCGTAGTAAAAGGGCAAAGCTTCTCCATGATACATTTCCAGACATTTAAAATGCATTTTGTCCTCGGGGCAGCGATGTATTAGTCACGTCTTGAATAGATATTGTAATTTAGTGCTATATCCTCAGAGAAAATTACAGTTTTTCAATAGTATCTACCAAATGCTTTCAGAATGAAGACATTGTAGAAATTCTGAAATTATGTACTAAATGAAGCCTGGACTATTGTGATTATTAATACTGTAATCTTTCTAAAACTCTGAAATAGCTTCCATTTAAAGAGCAAATAAAGGCACCATTGGATATGAATGTTTTCCAAAGTCTTCATATCACCTGAATGTTTTACTCAACTAATGCCGGCCATACACATGCCGAGCTGGAGCGATATCGCCCTCCGATATCGCTCCGGGAGGCTAACGTGATGACGTCATCACGTTAGCCTCCCATTGCATTCTGGGACCCCACAATCGGCCAGGCACCCTTTGTGTGCCGGCCATAAGCAGCGATGGAGACGCCGTCTTCATTGCTGCTTATGGCATCGGCTCCCATCGGCCAGAGATTTTCCGACATGTCGGATCTCTGGCTGGCCGAGAAGTGGGGCGACGGGGATCTGTCGCCCCATGTGGGCACATGCCGATAAACGGCCGGATTTTAACCTGACCGACGGCGAGAGCGCGCACGCCAGTCGGTCAGATTAAAATCCGGCCGTTTATCGGCATGTGTATGGCCAGCATAACTCATACCGGCAGGATATCTGTCACTTCCTTAGTAAATGTGACACTTCCTGCAGCTCCTTCGTTATCTACTTATCTACTGCCAGTGCGTATGAGTCTTGTTGTCCGCATGAAGTTTGAATTGGATATAAAGGTAGCCATACAAGGATCGATTTGTCACCGATGGATTCCCTATCCTATCATTCCAGGCGATCGTAAAATCAGCGATTTATCGGATCAGGAATCGATGCAACACCACCCTGGGAATCCACTTTGTGGTCGATTTGGACAGGAGCCGATCTCCAAAATGGCCGATCGATCAGAAAGGCTTCTGCATAGAGAGCTATGGGTCCACCAACGTACTTTGATTGCCAAACGATCTACCAAAAAGACCAACATGTTGGTTCAATGTCCGATGCGATTTTTAGTTGATTCCATTTTTGTTTGGTCAATCGTTCAGGGTGGGCAGAACATGATTGATCACCGATCTGTCAAAAATGTAGTAAATTCAGGAATTACTGTATTTTTCTGACAATAAGATGCACCAGACCATAACACGCATCCAAAGTTTTGAAGAGTGTTTATACCCTAGCAGTACCCATTCTGAACACACCGACTGACTTATGAAGAGACACATTTTACAATCTGGCACTGCCAAGTTACCCATGAGCAGCTATTAACCTCCCTGGCGGTTCACTGAGGTCCAGATTTCTGTACCAAAAGTGATACAGTGTTTTGCCTTTCCACCCCCATCGGCGTCACCGATGACACCGATGGGGGCGGAAAGGCTCTGTTTGCCTGCAGCTCTGTAGAAATGCTGCAGGCACACAGAGAGCCAGCGGTTGCACCTGATTCCGGCACGGGCGCAGTTTAATTCACGATCAGACTGCGCCAGTACTTGCTTCGGGCATAACACTAGGGAGGTTAAACCAGCCATAGACGCTATGCTTGGCGGGCGCTTATCGAACAATCGGCCGCAGCATGATGACATCATCATGCCATGGTCAATCGTTCAAAATACAACATTTACGATTTGACAACCAATACTTTGGATGGGGACCCTAGTAGGTCCCTGCAGGAGCGGAGGGGGCGGTTAGGGGTGTATTTGTGTACCAGGTTGGAGATGTAAGGAGGACAGGAGGTATAAGACGCAAGGACACTTTCCCATTGATTTTAATGGTAAAAAAACTCAAATCTTATAGTCCAAAAATTTGGTATGTTAGTTGCACAGAATTATGATGCAGCAATGCCAGCAAACCAGTTCTCTGCCAATGAAGAGCAATCAATCTTCTTAATGTTTCCTTCCCTGCTTTTTTTCTGTCTATCACAAGCCTATTTACCAAAGAAGGAAATCATGTGCAGATTCCTAGTCATTTCAATGTTGAGTTTCTCAACCAGATTTCTCAATAACCCTAGTTCCTCAAGTGGGTTTCATTGCTAACCGCTATTACAGCAAAGCTATTGCTTTTTTATGTCACCCAGTGGGACAATCAATACAGACCCCTGAAATCTTAAATACGTTTAAGCTAGCCACACATAGAGATGTAAAATTTCCGGAAATTTTGAAGCTCGGAAAAAAACGGAAATTTTCGGAAAAATTGAAAAAAATGCTCCATTCAACACTTCTTTTTCTTTTCCAGACTGAAAGTCATTCTGTTACCTTAGAAACATAAAGTATAACTATGGACAATGTTACTGGGCATAAAATGATCACAACTTGTATAATAGAAATATAGTGACTATCACAGATCACACAGAACTGACTTTTATAATGATATTTATTTGTATTGTAACAAATGGAGCAACAATCTCCTGAACTGTTTACTAGTTTCTGTGGAACAAAAAAAACTCCAGAAAACAATATTTAAAACCAGAAGTAACAATTTGCTGGCAGCTGGCCTGGGCATGAATGGGGATGAGGTTTAATCAGAATCATTTTGTGTGCTGTAATCATCAGTATCAGTTTCAGTCTCTGCTTCTGCATCTACTCTGCTGTGTCTGTCATCATCACAGTTATTATGGACGTCTGAAAAGTTATTATGAACGTCATTCATCATGCCATAATATATTTTTTCAATTTTTCCAATTTTTCGGAAAAAAACTAAAAATCATCAGGGAAAAAAACTGAAAAAAAATGTTTTTTTTCCAAATTTTCCCGTTTTTTTTTCGAGCTTCCCATCCCTAGCCACACATGGTACAATTTATCATTCAATCGAGGTTCGATTCGATTTTGTACTTTGATTTAAAAAATCGAACATCGATTGTCATTTAATCGAAGTTCTCCACATGGGGAGCACGATAATTGAACAATTTCGACTGAAATTAAATCGAAGTAATCTAAAATTGTCGATTGGCTTAATGTTTTTTTCAACAGGAACTTTTTTTTCCCAGGAAGTAGTCATATGTTAATAGCTCACATCGAGATGACTGAATCAAAATAAACAAAACACTTTCAGAAATGTAGTTCGATCATTGATCAATCAACCAAAATTTTCCAACTTGTCCGATCACTTTTCAATCGACGATTTCACTAAAATCGTACAATGAACATCGATTGTACTATGTGGGCAGTACATCGATTAACGTTCAATCGATCTTTTTTTTCATCGAAAATCTCGATTGAACGCTAAAATTGTACCATGTGTGGCTAGCTTAAGTAATACATCAAGCAGCGCAGTGAAGGTTCAAGGTCATTCATATCTTATCCAAGTAGATGTAGTCATGACATTAAAATCAAATTCCTGCCTTCCACCCATTGTTACCAACTGGAACCCTTTTTAAAAAAAATCCTGCGAGTTACAGTACTTTCTAAAGGTTTCTTATGTAAGGGTACCCATACACGGGTCGTCCATCGATGATGCTGCGCTCGAGTGTTCGCTAATCAAGTGGTGAATTGATGCGCACAACTTTGCGCAATTGATTCCCTTTAGAGACTTTGGTAATGGTGATTGAACAAGGATTTACCAACATATGGGTTCCCTGTGTGATCGACCTTCCCTCTAGCGGGATCGATCGAAAGGATGGCTGTGTTTGATTCCCTAAAGCTAGCCATACACGTGTCGGATTCCATGTCCAATCGATTCATCATCCGATCGATTCCGGCGATTCTGCCGGGAATCGCAGGTGTGATCAATTGGCCAATTAAGAGTATCCATCGCAGCATACCACCTTGTCCGAGCGGATTCCGGCACGATTCCGTGTGCGATTCCACCTCCGATTCCACCTCACAAATGGCAACTCCCCCTGATCCGGGCAGAATCGAATGAGAAAGACCAACATCTTGGTTCTCTGTCGGATCCGATTCTGGGCTCCTGAACGATCGGACCTGAACGATCGGACCAGGTGGGCTGCATGCGATTCCGGCACGATCGTTTCGCGTGCACGCGCCCGGAATCGAACGTGCCGGAATCCGGTGCGAATCAGACACGTGTATGGGGGCCTTTATGATCAATGCGAACGTGCACAGGGATCGTTCGTTTGGGAATTAAACGAAAGATCAACCTGTCTTGAAAAGTCTGCAGTGAATATGGCTGGAGGACAGGTGAGTGAGTATAGGACCCAAAGCTGATTTATTATGTGAGCTGGGCAGTTTATAGGTCATCTTTTCCCCCCAAATTGATCAAGGCTTTAAAGCTAGCCATACACGTGTCGGATTCCATGTCCAATCGATTCATCATCCGATCGATTCCGGCGATTCTGCCGGGAATCGCAGGTGTGATCAATCGGCCAATTAAGAGTATCCATCGCAGCATACCACCTTGTCCGAGCGGATTCCGGCACGATTCCGTGTGCGATTCCACCTCCGATTCCACCTCACAAATGGCAACTCCCCCTGATCCGGGCAGAATCGGATGAGAAAGACCAACATGTTGGTTCTCCGTCGGATCCGATTCTGGGCCCCTGAACGATCGGACCTAATGGATCGGACAAGGTGGGCTGCATGCGATTCCGGCACGATCGTTTCGCGTGCACGCGCCCGGAATCGATCGTGCCGCAATCCGGTGCGAATCCGACACGTGTATGGGGGCCTTAAGGTGGATAAGTTTAAGGTGGCCCATATCTCTATAAATTCCAACACTCTGTAGGACTGAGGTAGCTACCTGCATGGGCAGTGTCTTCAACTTTACAAAAGTCCAGTGGGACTTGATATTACTGGCCAGTGAGAATTTTCACAACAAACCTCTCTGTCAAATCTTGTGTTACCAATAATGTATATTTAATCATGTGTTTTTTTGTACTGAATCTATAAAGAATGTACATTTTATCATACACTTTCATGTCTACAATGAGTGCCTTTAAAGTCCCCTTTGGAGCCCCTAGTCTCCACACTAGGAAGTGTAGGAACCGATGTGATTAAACATCTGTCCCTCACTTCTCTTAAGTTTTTGGGTTTAAACATCATAGACTTGCCTTACCTACAGGGAGCTGGGTTGTAAATTGTATTTTAGTTTAAGAGATTAAAACAAAAATAGGAAAGTAAAATCTGGAAGTATTCAAGTTTGTCTGTGAATTTCATCTTCTCAAAACTACTTTAAGAAGCGTGCTCTTGAGACAAGATTGTAGATGCTAGCAACCCTTTTAAGATGTCAGAATTTAGCGAGGCAGTTGGCACTCTCCTACCATCTATGCTTTCAAATGTAATGCGAACGTGGCATAATGCTAAAAGCGTGTGGTAATATTTGCGCATCTGCTACCATTGCTAGTAAGGATTGCTTGTCCTGCCATCGTCTCTGTTTCATATGACTTACAATATGCATTTCAGGATATCAGCGAAGGAAAGAGAGAGTATGTGTCAGAGTTTGTTAGTGTGCTGTTACATATCCAGGAAGTGGGCTATGTAGCAAGTGACACAGTACATGCTTTTATTTGCTTTTTGTGTACGAACCTCTTAAATAATTTATTTTGGTACTCGTCTCGTTGTTTTACCTGACATTCTCCAACACGACTCTGCTGATTATGCTGAATCCAAGACTACTGCTATTGAGAGAGAGTCATTGGTCACAACAGTCCCCTCCAGTCATAACTACCACTATAGTGGATCACTATACACACTGTAAAAAATTTTTACCACCTTAAGCCCCTAATACACCTTAAGATCCATACAATTTGCATTAGATCTACCAACAACTGTGTAGTGTAGTTGCCTCCCTGATAGAATACATAGTGATT
>CM070035.1:155856053-155868394 GCA_036250615.1 Ptychadena robeensis | reverse complement strand
ACTACATAGTTGTTGGTAGATCTAAAGGAAATTCTATGGAGTGATCTAAAGGTGTATGGGTAGCTTAAGAGTTACATTGATGAAATAGTAAAAATTAGGGACCACCTCCTCTTACTTGACTGATCCATATGTGAACTTTGACATAAAAAAAACGGTGGTATTTTCAAACTTGGATTTTTCTCTCAATGATAATGGAAGTGGGCAGACAGAGTGGGGTAACCTGGATAAAGGTAAAGCTTCAAGTACCATATTTTTCAGACTATAAGACGCACCGGACCATAAGACGCACCCAGTTTTTAGGGCAGGAAAACCACAAAAAAAGATTTAATACGCTTTCACATCAATTGGGTTAATGCAATGAATTTAGTGAATGCAATATTCAATTCAGCCAGTAGGGGTCAGCAGCAGTACACTCTCAGACTGAGCATCATGCTCCACACTGATCTGCAGGAGGAGGGGGGGAGGGGGCAGAAATCTGCAGCCTTCTCCCTCTCCTCTGCTCTGATTAGCTGTTACTGTGTCGGTGGGAGCTGCACAGTGACTGCAGTTCCCACAGACACTGAGAGAGGGAAAGATGGCAGTTCATCTCTTTCTCCATTGCCTATGCCAGCAGAGTTCTGCTGGCATAGGCAATTACACAGTTCAAATGGGAGAACCGGAAACCAGCTGGCATCTCTCCACTTTCAGCTCCCTGGCTAATCTCCCTGCCGGGAGAGCTGGCGGGAAGCCAAGGTGCGACCACCGGTAGCCGAGTGGCCGCGGGAGGTTGCACATTCGGACCATAAGACGCAGACACTTTTTGCCCCCAATTTTGGGGGTGAAAAAGTGCGTCTTAAGTGCGTCTTACAGTAATTTAACAGAGGACCCAGAAGCATTAAGAAAAGATTAGGAATATAACCTTTCTTGCGAATTCCTTCAGACCTGTGAGTTAGAAAATCATGTTATTGTGTATTAGGTGTTTGTATTAAAAGTTGGGTGGGATGAAAATAGGGATGTCTAATCCAATAGGAACTGTCCTCTTTTTCTGGCTCATGCCTAGAGTTGTCCCTTCAAGACATTGTTTGTTCTCACTTGTAAACCCTAATCTCAAGAGCTTCACCATACTCTACAAAGTATTTGACAAGCTTTGAAAAAAATTGCTAGAGGACAATTTTGATGTAGCCCAGATGTGTGAAAGATTAATTATTTTGGGAGTTCTGGGCTTTTTAAAATATACCTATGTTCTTTCTTTCTATTTAATCTCACTTAGCTCCTATGTTTTCCCTCAGAGGCTAAAGGCTGCCATACACGGGTCAATGCCTGTGAGATTAATCACCCTTCGAGCCCAGCGCAATGAGCCCGATATTGAAGGAGCTGGAGGCGCAGCACTTTTGTGCCTTTTATGTAATATTGAATTACAGACTGTACAAAGATAATAACTGTTACCTTAAAATGTTTTGTATTTTTGAAAGTTTAGGGTAGAAGAGAGGCTTCATCCAAGAGTAGAAGAGGACTAGTCATTCTCTCTATCCGACATAGAAATATTTACCATGGTTGCCAAGACTTCAGTTTACATCCCAGGTGCCCAACCTGTTGACTGGGGGCCAAATGTAGCCCCCTTGGTCCTCCACTTGAGGCCCCTGAAACCTAACTGTTAATGCATAGGGCATAGGAACCTGTCCGCCGACCCCCCGCTGTCGAGTTTTTGCTTGGAATCTTCTTAGAGCGGGAAGAGCAGGAGAGGCGAGGGACTTGCTGGGGCACCATCTGGGTTCATGTATGCTAATCAGTCTGCTTGAGCAGTTGGCAGACAGGTGAGTGCCTATGCTCCCACTATTTCACCAACGAACGATGGCAACATTGACACCAATGATTCATGGGTGTGGACCCACTGGACCAACTTGCACGGTTGGCAGGGTTGCAATCCGGGGCACAGAGTCTAAGGGACCACCTGGTATTCACCAGAGCTCCCTGCAAGGGGAGTTTGATTTGGCTGCAAGTAATCCCCAGGTTGCGGTTTGCAGAAAGCACCTGTGCAAGATGGCGGCTGAAGGGACTACCAATACGGAGTGCCAAGCGTTAGGAGTAAGAGAAGTCAGATGAACAAGACGAGAGTCAGAAGCCAGGGAATCAGGAGAGGTACCAGGATGAAGTGCCGAGAAACAAAGAGTATGAACAAGCAGAGGGTCAGGAACCGGGATGTCAGGCAGGTAACAAGTGAGGCTGGTAGCAAACACATATAAGACCCAAAGATCAGGCGACATTCTGTAACCTGGGACTTCCTTATAAAGGGCAGAAGGGAGGAGCAGCTGATGGCTGGAATTTTAACCCTTGATGTCAAGGATGGTTTTCCGAGCTGGATGCCGCTACAGTAGACACAGATCCTCTAGTCCTGCTGGGATCTGTGACAGGTCATTTTTGGAATTTCCAAAACTATATCATTCCAGTAGTTTGTCATGTAATTGGAAATGCACACATTGCACAGCAATAATGTTCTATAGCCTCTCATTAATATTTTTCTAGTTTCTATATTGTTTACTTCTGGATTTACCGAGAGGTATCAGGGGATCTTAACAATCCCATAATTTTCTACTCTGAAATGGGTGGAACATTTACCATCTCATTTTCTTGATATATTTATTTAAATTGTTTGAAAAAAATTGGACATACCTTATGTGGACTGGCATATCCATTCTCCATAAAAAATTGATGCCTTGTTTTTTTTCAGAATAAGGAAACCATTAAAAATCCACCTTTATTTTCGTCTGTTTGGTATTGCTCTGTTTTTGTTTCTCACCAGTGATTGCTTCTGGACATATATTTAATATAAGGAGATAGGAATGGTGAAGAAGTTAAAATAAAAGAATTAACCCAGTGTTTACCGCTCCTTGACCCAGGCAGCCCCTTTCTGATGGTGTCAGGACTGTGATAGAGGCAAGATCAGGGTGCAGGGCCCAGTTTTGTGACCCAGGGCAAGTTCTTTATCTCCTTTTGGCACAAGTACAATATGAGATTGTTATCTATAATGATGGTTCAGGGGTTCACTCAGCTTTGTCCTTTCCTTGTCGGAGATAGTGATTTTTGGAAATATAACGCAAAGCAGGAGATGTGAGAATGAGGGATCACTAGCTCTGCATTTGCTGTTATTGATCAGGCTGTCTTTTATAAAAGAACATTGATAGGGCTTAAGTTATTCTACTCTAAATAGGGAAACATGAGTAAGCGGAGTCTCTGGTAGTGAAACATAAAGAGAAATGGATGTTCCTTGATAAAGACTCTTCCATGCAATTAAATCAGACATTTCAAAGACAATAAGGGCTCGTTAAGTGCAACTGACCGGCGTACACAACATGAGACGGTTTTTGTGCTTTCGCCCCCATGGACCTGTCATAGGGTCATTTGCAGTCATTCAAGAAAGGTCGTATTCCGGGCTGCCACGGGAACACCCAGTTGTTTAAACCATAAATCTAGCATTATACATCTAGCTCCAGTCAAGTATATTTTCCTGTGGTACAGTCTCCGATAGTCAAGGAGAATGATGACATAATTTTGAAGTCTCAAGGAACCGTTTCATCGACTTTTCGCACTGGTCAATGTTACACAAGTGACACACTGTAATATAACCCTCAGCTCTTCCTCCAGCACCTACATAAAAGTTCATCTCAAGGGAGCAGTGGAGTGAGGTCAGAGATCATCAACCTGTGGCTCCGGAGCCCCATGAGGCTCTTCAGCCTCCTTGCAGTGGCTCCCTTTACAAGCCTCCTCTCTCCCTCCCATCAATGCATACTTGCTAGAAAAAGAGAGCAGCCCATACCTCCGTTGGCAGCTGTGGCTCTGTGCTTTTGGTGCTTGCCCACCCTTCACTGTCGGACGGCTCTTTTGCTGGCAAAGTTGCCGACCCCTGAGCTAGGTCAACAAAGACTTTGTTGGTCACAGTAGAGTTAAAGAGAGTTTGATGTATATATATATATATATATATATACCTTGGAAAACTGTAGTAGCTCACTGTATGTGATCGAGATGGTGCCGTCCGGAGAAGATCAGAGCCTTGGCAGCGCATTCTCACTGTTCTGTGCTGTCCTGGTCTCTCGGATCATCATGTGACATCACGTCAGGAGATATAAATGTAAATTGTATGTAAATTGTATGAGAAACTGTTTTCTATGCAGAAGTTTTAGTGTGATTCCCCAGATGTGCCCCTTTGAAGTTAACCCTCCCTCCCCTGGTGTGTTCCTAACACCAGAGGAGAGAGAGTGCCAAAGGGATTTGTACTGGATACAGTGATAACTATGTTTAATACAATTTAAAGTAAAAAAAACACAAAACATATTTCCAACTGTTATAAAAAAGTTATTATAAACAAAACATAAATATGAATACATACTGTTTTTTTAAATCTTTCATACCAAATAAGGTGATGATACCTTTTATTCTTTTTTTTTCTAGATGTCATATTATTATTTTTTTACATAATTGAGTGTTTCAAACATGATTATATTCAGGATGTCTAATCCCCAGGTTACAGGCCTACAACATAATAAATGTATTCCATTATAGTCTAGGGTGCACTTTTGGTACAGAAATCTGGACCTCACAAGAGTGCTAGGGAGGTTAAGATGCACTTTGTGAATTTGTTACTATTTATCTCCCGAAATAGCGCATGTTAAGTCATTATGGTGTGGGAACTATACTGAAAACATTTCAAAGAGTGAAGACCGAAGAGTTTTTCGACCTGCACAATGTTGGACTTGTCGCGCCGAGGCTACTGCGGTCAGGTATAATCCTTTCCTCTGTTGCCACAGAAACATCAATAATGTTCCGGAGATAGATGATCTCCAAACAGAGAAGTATGCGTGCTCTTCTGCTGAAGCATTCTATGCATTTTATTTGTTTTCATACCCCGATACCAGCGTAGTTTTTGATGTTAATAACATTACCACTTCCTTTTTAACCATAAAGATAGGTGGCATTTTATATTCATTTTCCCCGCACAGCAAGCGCCATTACATTGTGCCTACTGTACGCCAGTCACCTGGTTGTCCTTTTTCATGTGCTATTCAGCGCTGCGCGATTTAAGCGGCTGCCAAGTAAGTCGAGAAATGTTACATTAAAGAGCATGTTGTTTGCTTGTGCATTTTGAAATACTATTCAATTTAAGGCAATTTCAAGTTATTTTTCTGTCACTTTGTATTTCTTTTCAACCTGATGTACAGAAGCCCTGAAGCAGAAAAAAAAATGTAAATAATAAAAAAATAAATATTAAAGAGAAAAAAATATATAAAAAGGTCTCCCTTGGGGTTTAGTCGGAGATGTCAGCACTCAAGAGCACGAGGTGCGGCGTAGAACAATCTCGGGTCATAAAAATGTCAATTTCCTCTGACTCGCATTCTACTGAATTTCTATACTTGTTTATCTTGTTAAGATACCTGCTCTCCGCTGTTGTCATTCATTTGTGTCTACACAGATGTACTTGACACAGGACACATACAAGAGTATGCGCAGGCTGTGTATTGTTAATTTTTATGTACTGCGGTAAGGGAAGATGAATAGGATGGCGGTGATATTAATGGGCTTATGTTGGAAATGTCTAATCTATTCTTGAACTTCTTGAACCACTTGGAGTCCAGTAATACATTTCCCACTTACTTCAGTATCATGCTGTTGCATGGCGTTTCTTCATCGAGCTGTGTATGGCCAGCTTTAGGAAGAAGAGCCACTGATTTGCTTGCTCAAGTGGATGGGCGCACAGCGGTCAA
The DNA here is from genome assembly GCA_036250615.1 of Ptychadena robeensis. Taxonomy (NCBI): domain Eukaryota; kingdom Metazoa; phylum Chordata; class Amphibia; order Anura; family Ptychadenidae; genus Ptychadena; species Ptychadena robeensis. The sequence goes on along the minus strand of CM070035.1, from coordinate 155,862,659 downwards.
GGCACCCAATGTTGCTCTAATCTGTTTCTTCATTTGAGCCATCCACAGTTCTATTCCATTCATCCTGCTCGAAGCAACTCGACCATACAGGTTTCCAACCTTGGTCGAAATACATTACATTGAATGGGAACAGCGAGTCACCATCCAATGTAATGGACAGGCTGAGAGCTGAGCCGCACACACAGACTGTGATCAGCTAGCTGCTGTGTAAGTAAAGGGGGCGTGACCAGCACGTCTCTACCAGGAGAAGGGTGTGCAGGCTGGCTGCTTCTCCAGCTGGGGAAAGGAAAGACCCGGGGGACCAGGGCCCATGTGGTGCACATTGATTACCGTTCGATTGACCCGCGAGTGGGGACATCACCATGCTGTAATTGATTGCCGGTCGATTGCACGGGAATCAACCCGTGTATGGGCAGCTTTAGTTAGAACATTACCAGCAGGAAATCGTCCATTGTTACTGGCACCACCAGTGATGGTCTAACTAGCAAACTTGGTAAAGAGCCCACATTTTTAGGGGGTTTTTCTGATCATCATCTTCTTATCATTTGAGTAGTACAGTCAGTTCGATACATTGGATTGGGACCCTGGTAATGAAGATTGAACAGGGATTTACCAACATGTTTGTTCCCTGTCCGATCAGCATTTCTTTGCTTACGATTCCCGAATGATCGCTGGATCAAACGAAAAATCAACCCATATGAAGCTAGCCTAAGTCTTCCATTTGGGTAATATCAGAGATTGTTTTTCTAGCTATGGGAACAGAATTATTCTGATATGATTGAAAAATGTATATTGTCCATGTCAATAGAGTGTTAGTGGCACCACCACTGATGGTCTAACTAGCAAACTTGGTAAAGAGCCCACATTTGCTTATCGTTGAGTTGGTACAGTCAAAGCCCATCGCTATTGTTGTTTCAACCCATTTCTAGCTCACGTGAACTGTAAAAAAAACAAAAAACTAAAAAAAAACACAAAAAAAAAACATAAAACCACACACAGATTTATTCTTTGAATCACAAGATTTCACAGGTCCTCATTTTTCTCATATTTCCCCATTGGTGGACAGGTCTGATTGTTCCAAAGAATGGTACTGTAATAATGTTTAGGAATTCTACTTAGTATTTGTTTCGAGTCCTACATGGCATCAGGATAGACAAGTCATGGGCAGAATATGTCCCGCAGGGTATAACTGGCATGTTTAACTTTTTGATCAGACCCTTATGTTCAATCTCTTCTGCTTTTTTACTGCATTGTCATCCACATGTCACCATAGGGACCATGCAACTGTGTGATGATGTGATCATCACAACGATGCTATGTCCCTATGCCATCATTCTGTTATGGAGGGGAGCTCAGCAAGGGCCGAATAAAAAAGCTGTATGAGCAGTGAACTAGCGGAGGGGTGCCTAGGTGTCCACATGGACATTGTGATGGTGGGAGAACTGGGGGTGGTCCATTTGAGTAAAACCAGCATGAAAGATAAGAGAGGAGCAGGTAAGATTGTGATCCTCTGCAATACCACTTTTTAAACCATTTTTTACATTCAGTGCAAATGTTTCCTATGCATTTGTATGAAAAGCAATGTATGCAGTACAATTATTAACGTATACAGTGTGTACTGTGCAATGCATGCATTAGTGTTAACAAACACTGCATCTGCTCTGGGTCCGGCCCATCTGTCAAATTAAAGAAAACCCATTGAGGCCAATGAGTCCTAAAGTTTGCCCACCCCTTAAATAGGTCCACCAAGAAAGTAGGTCAATAACAACCTGGACACGCAAGAAGTGGAATAAATAAAGTTGGCCATCTCTGAACTAAAACCATCAAGTGCTGGTAAAGAAATTGCTTGGTGGATGGAAAGGCAGCTCTAGGTTGGAGTAGGCAAGGTTGTTATGTTGCCAACAGCATATTCATCTTATCGCTGAGTTGATGGGAGTGAGGGAAAAAAATGAATTTAAGGTGTTTAGGGCAATTGGCCCATGCCATATTAGGGTTTGTAGAGAGTTCTCCACCCTAAAGGCTTTCTTTTTTACTACTGGCAGCCGGACAGAAATTTTTTTTAGATTGATGAGCTCATTTCTTCATCACATTGATATAAGTCTACTGTTTGTAAGCACATGACCACTACAACAAAATTGATTGGCTCTGTGTGCTTACCCTCTTCCAGCTTGAGGTCTACTTGGTAAAACCCAATGTGTACATTTACTAAGTAAGTCTATTTGATAATATGCTAAAGCGTGATGAACACTAAATTAATACTCAGGGAATTTAATTAATTTTTATTTTTCCTAATAAAATATCTTAACTGTAAGTGCCTGGGCATGTCATATGGAAGTATGTCACATACTGTTCCTTTCAGTGCAAGGCACATCAGACTTGAACTATAAGATATGTGACCAATTACAGGCAGCACACAGGGAGCTAACGTTGTGATTTTGCTAATAGACATAACGTTCCCTCAAATTTCTAACGCTTGTGAGTGGGCATGACAGGTAAACGCGTGAGTGATGGAGCAGGGTAGAGAGTCGCTTAGTCAACCCCCCCCCCGCCGCGTACTGTGATAATTGTCACTTCATTCCTCTGATACATGTTAATATGTGCTACTGTAATAATACATTATACCTCGAAGTGTTAACATGCAGTAAATGCTACAAACAGATGCGAAATGCACTCGGAGAATATCCTGCGAGGACACATTCACACGTCTGACACTTCGGTTTGTAGGCACTTGACACCTTGATGTGTGTTGTAGGCACCTTTTTACATAATTTGATATTTTAAAACACAAGTCTAGCAATATGAGAAGATGTTCAAATGCACATCAAAAAAAGCTTATATACATGTTGTTGCAAAGTGAAAAGTAAAAAAAAAAAATTAGGAGTTCAAAGTATGTTTTCTAATTGTAAAATAAAAAAAAAGTAAGCAATATAAGCTAAAAGTGTTTTTAAACTGATTATAAATAACATTTCATTTCTAAAGCACATTGACATTGGATCTCCTGAAGCTTTCTTGCAGCCACTTGGTGTTTACAGTGGACTCTTGGCTTATGGACTTAATTCATTCTGAAGGGTTGTAAGTCAAAACCATTTTTTCCATAGGAAATAATGGAAATGGCAATAATCTGTTCCGGGCCTCTGAAATTACCACTTTCCTAACCTTTTCATAATAAAAAAGATTTAAAATATGTGTAACGCACAAGAAACACCAATATTAATAGTACTTTCATAGCCAATAAAGTTATAACATGTTCCTTGCCTACCAGAAACAACAATTTAAGACTGTACTCTTGTACTGTACCATTCAAGTTGACATCTCTTCTTTCTGCTCTATTGCCCTCTTATCTCTCTGCTTTTTTCCATCTGTCCCACCTTTTATGGGGTCATGATTCGCTGAAAATGCACAGAAAAAATTCACAGGGAAATTTCTAGACACCTATGGGATCCTTGCTTATACCCCAGTGTATGCTCATATATCTGGGCTAAGAATCAAGTTTCTGGACACCTCTGAACATTTTGGTCGTATCTCAACGGTCCACTGTATATCCATTCCAGCTTTGGCATTTCTATGGCATACATGAAGTTTTATAACAGCTACTTGTAGCTGCCATTAGATTCCAGAATGATAACTAATATGATACTAATTTGGATGGAGGAAAATGCATAAAACCATATAAAGGTACCCAGAGACGTTTACATCCCTGCTTGTTTGTGATCAATTGTCCACTGAACTGACAGGAATCCTGTGTGTTGCACTCATACATGCATTTCTGTCAGATTCCCATCACAATCGATCAGAAAACTACAACCAGTGCTGATCGCCGTGCAACCGACTCGCTAGGCTTTTCTGGTCACTCAAGGTGGGTGGCTCCTTTTTGTGGTCGAACGGCCGCAGATTGAATGGTCTGTGGGGGGCTTAAAGGAGTTGCCTGAACAAGGATGAAACTGGTAAAAAATTTCAGTGGTGAGGAAAATAATGGCCGTTATGGATGGAGAGTTTTGGCAAAGTAGTTACCCACAATGTGCCAATATACTGTGAATACTTGCACATTGTCACTAAATTGGAGTGTGGTTCTGGTTTACAGAGAATTCTTTGCTTTGGGCAAAGTGTGTGGTTTTTTATCCTTCTGGGCGTTGCGCACGTGGCGCGGTTTTTTTTATAACCCCGCCACGGGCAAACGCAGCGAAGCACAACATGCTCTGCCGTGAATGCCTGCCCGGCCGGAGGTTCAGTGCATAAATCCGGCATCACTGGAGACGCTGGAGTTATGCTGCAAAAAGGCGACACCCCTCCATTTACATGGAGGTCTATGGCGCAGCCTACTCCCGCCCCCTTAGCGTCACCGGTGACGCGATCGGGGGCAGACCCGGAAGCATCGGCACACATGGCGATTCTCCCGACCACCGGGGGAATCCGGCAGACGGCAGGTGAGTATCTCTCTAGTTAACTTGGGCCAAACACCCAGAAGGCTAAACATGGATCACTGCAGTGATTAAGCCCAACATTGGATGGAAAGTATTGGAATTTGATCTCATCTGGTGGTGATCTATTGACTGCCTCTTAGTATGTACTGCTACGTACCTGTGTGTGTACAAGCACTTTATGACCCATTGCATTAAATGGACCATGTCTGCCCTACTGTTTTTCCCTGCTTTCGGCGGGGGTGTATTGTAGAGAGGCCCCAACAGAGCACCAGTTGAGTAAGGTGAAGGTATCAATATGTGTTAGTGGAGTAGGGGGGAGCCTATAGGATATTGCAACTGTATTTAAACCACAAACTTGCTTTTGATAACCATTATTTAGCATCAGTGACCTTTTAAAGATGATGCTCCAAGATATTAAGCCATACCATTAGTTTGATCTAGTACCGACTATTTCATTGCTAGCAATAGATAGAAGTGTATAACTGCATGTAACCGAAAGTCTTTGCATTATCACATACTGGGTTCACCATTACAAGCCGAGGGGGATGGTGATGTAAAGAGCTCTATAGAGGAGAGGTGATGTTTGTATTTGCTGTTGATATGTAGATCCGGGGGGGGTTGCTTGTAGTAATGTGCAGATAAGCTCTTCAGATGGAAGCCTTGCTATATGCTTTTATGTGTCTATGATAATATCGCTGAACATAAAAGTGAACAGGAATTCAAGGACTGGTGCGGTGACAAATGCCTTTAGTTTAAACACGGCATTTCAGATTTAGTTTATCAACATAAAAATGGTGTAACTGAGTGCCGTAGCACAACCATGGCATCTTCTGTGAGATAAAACGATGGAGATTGAGTTAAAGGGATTTTCCGCTTTAGGGGTTTCGTTTCACCAATTTATACCGCCTTCTGAATATATGTTGGTGGAGGTTCCTTGAACGATATCCAACACTCTCATGACTATGTAAGAGCAAAGTAGGATGTTGTTTTTTCAAAAACAAATTAGGAAAAGACAATTTAATTGTATTGAGGATGTAATGGTCATCAAATGGTTCCTGAGGACAAAGAAAGCTCATTGTAAATATTGAAAATAAACTTTAACCCTAAAAGAACATTATTCATTTTATAAATCAAATTTTCCAAAATCGTTTTGCATATCTTTACACAAGTCAAGTTCACCTAAAATTAGGATTTGGATTAAGAGATGCAGCCTTGTGTGTTCTGGTGACCCGTAGGTACTTTTGTTGTATATGGGGCATAGCAACACATGCTAACGTACAGTGCTTGTGCATTGGGGTGCATTGGCATTCATAATAAATGGCTTATCCACTAGTGTTAGTATTCTGAATCAGTGACCCGAAAGAAGTATGCTGTGCTGGAATGTATAATCTGTTTATAATTTATTTTAAATCTTCGCATATGTAGCCTTGCCATTTCTGGAGAGCGTCCATTGCCCACGCACCATGCTGTCCCCATAATATTAATATTGTTTTGGCCAACTAGCAGAGTGGGAGATAAATTGAATTTCCACAACAGTAGTTTCACAGTCTTTACCATCTGAGCCTTACTAGATGCATATGGGTCCATTCTTCTTATGCTTGGGAATAATAAATGACAAGTTTATTTGCCTTTCCGATACAAAAGTGCAATCAAACCATTTTATTTTCGGTTAGGTACTTAAGTTAAGACTAACTGACTTTGTGAGTTAACTATAAAGCCCCCTGAACATGGAATCATCACCAACATTGCTGGAGAGGTAAAGAAAGGTTGGGAAACGGCACTGTTAGTTTTTGCAATTTATAAATTCTAAACATTTTGTAATGTTCCCACTGCCCTTCTCTACATCTCCATTAATTGGTGATAGTCCTATGTTCAGGGGCTAGTCTAAATTTTACGACCATCTCTATTAGGTATAGCATTGAAAGTGTTAAGTATTGCACTGAAGTACAAGATTCTGACTCACCGTATTTTTCAGAGCAGAAAAAATATTTCATGTGTTTAAATGAATTAGGGGAAAAAAACCTGCAGTACCTAATTTCAGCCCAAAAAATTTCACTAGAGAGCACACCTAATGGCATCTCCTCTTCCTCACCAGTAAATGCAGCTTTCCCCACACAGTATTGATTATATCTGCGGGGCTCTGCAAATATAGCCAATACAGTTCAGATGGGAGATCAGCTGTGTG
>CM070035.1:155823992-155851882 GCA_036250615.1 Ptychadena robeensis | reverse complement strand
CCCTTTGATCACTCTGTGCCATTCATTGTCCCCTTTGATCACTCTGTGCCAATCATTGTTTCCTTCTGATCACTCTGTACCATTCATTGTCCCCTTCTGATCACTCTGTACCAATCATTGTCCCCTTCTGATCACTCTGTACCAATCATTGTTCCCTTCTGATCACTCTGTACCATTCATTGTCCCCTTCTGATCACTCTGTACCATTCATTGTCTCCTTCTGATCACTGTGTGCCATTCATTCAGGGATCAGCAGCTTGCTTGTCCTTCCTGCACTGCAGCCACCCCTGACTGAGTCACACGGAGGCACACAGTTACCCATTGTACTACCGAATGGGAGATTCGGGCAGGGGCAGGTATTGGTGGGTGTCTTATTTGCGGGGGTGGCTTATTTTAATGTTTCGGGCAAAAATTGGGGGGTGGCTTATTTGATGGAGATGGCTTATCATAGGGGAAACAGGATATTACTATGCTATAAGTAGCCCTTTCAATTTGATCAGGCTATATACAGTTGGCTCAGAGTTGGATCTTCCCTCTTATCTGGTCTGCTTAAAAACATGTACATGCATTTTAACAATACATACCTATATATTTGTATGTTGTTGCTGTGTTCTACAGGTACAGAAAAATATCTGATGATCCTATTGAAAATGTTCTGATCAACTGGCAATACGGCCTATGGTCTTCCAAGTTCCAAGGGGTATTGTTAGCCCTGCTGTAATACAACACTCCACCTACTCCTACCATCTCTTTCATGTAATTACATTGATTTATTTCCCCACAAAAGCAATATGTTTGCTATGCCTTCCAAGACAAAAGAGAAAGTGATAGTTCTGGTGGACCTCTATGTCATTAGGGAATGTTTCATGGTGGCTCTTCAAGTCTCTTGATGTTGGAGGGAATATTAAAACCTGGTATTTACAACAGATAAGCCAAGATTTTACAACATAATCTATTTGTATTTCCTACCCACTCTCCCCCACTACCTTAACATTCCCTGTGCTAACAATGATGCTGGGAATATGAGGACCCAGGGAGCCTATGCCTGTTTTTATAATTGCAAGGGTATCCCCCACCTTTATGGCGTACAGGAAGTGGAACCAGTTAGAAGAGTCAAGGAAGCCAACATAGCAGGATGGTGGGGCTCATCTGGAACAGCTAAGCTACCCTGAATGTAGCTCGGGATTACCAATATTTGTAAACAAACCTACCCCAAGCTACACTTGGAGTGACCACCTGGGAGGTTAAGTTTTGCCTAAACATTGATTTCATGTTTAAAAATGTGATGATTGACGACACGATATAACATGTAAATTTGCTATATAGATCAATGATCTTACCACCTCCCTGAGGAAGCCCACAGGGTGAAACGCGTTGGAGGACACACAAGATTATGATCTAACAAAGTCTTCTAATTGGTGTTTTGGATGCCTTATTGTATTGCTTTTTGTACAAGCACTGTCAAACCATGGAAAATTTTTTTTAAACAATAATGGGCCAATTTGGGCCCCAATATTTTAAATCGTGTACCACTGGTCCTTAACAGTTGTATAATATAATAAAGACCATTTTATTCTATTGATACAGTTGTTGATATATATTCCCTTTGGTACCCGTAACACCAATTAAGCAGTCCCCATTGGTGGGACTAAGGTGGAATCTTTTCACCTCAGGGTCACATTTTTTGATGTACAGTATATTCCTTGGCTAGGGTACATTCGATTAACTACTACCTTATAGCATGCCTTATTCCCCAACTAGCACCATATGTTATTGATTTCATGTTATTGTATTGCATTCAAATTTCTTACATACATTTTTTTTCCAAAATCTTCTGTGCCAAAAATAGTTACACTGCAGGCCAGATTTGGCCCTCATGATCTATAGCTACAATGGTGAGAATAGGTTTACTGTGAACACTGAAAATAGCTGTCGTTTACTTGCTTAGACCAACTTAATACCGGCTAGATAGGCCCAATACATTTCACTGGACATCAGAAATCATTATAAACCGCCAACCAGCTTTCCTGGGATATTTCCATAACATGGGCATATAAAACAGCTGCCCACAGCGATGCCATTTTAAATTCTAAAGAAGTATCCAGCCGCACGTCGATTTGCTCTCCATTCTTTGCTTTATGCAAAATACTTTTATTTGCAGAATATTTATTGACACAGATAGCCTATCCGAAGAAGATATCATTTTCAGATTAAAAGCCAGGCAGCATATTCTTAATTAGTACCCTATGAAGCTAAAAATTAAATCACAACCGGCAAATAGTTGTCATGCATACCGAGTCCTCAATTATACTAAAGATTCAGGTTCCTGTGGTGTTAATGTAAAAAAAAATCTTTTTACTCTTAGTGATAGCTCATTTTCAGATAAATATATGTAAAATAAATAATTGTGCATTTAGATGCATTATCGGCACAATAAAGGTGACGCTTCTTTGCCAGCAGAAAATGAATTTCTGTTCTTGGACTGAATTGGCTTAGTTGGAGGCTAAACGCAAGTCATGTGGATGAAATCTACATATATATTTTTTCACATGCCATTGAGGATTGAATATTTATACGAAGCTCATGTCCATTTAGATAATGATTATAGTGCAAATATTCAGAGTTGGCCAAGAAAAATCCCACCGTGAACCAGAAACCCTGGTGTGATCCTGATCCTGTTTTGGTTGCTCAGTAATAACGATCGAACTAGTGAACCTGTTGCTGCGTGAAATGATGCTGTGCTGATAAATTCTTCTAAGTATGGTCTCCATCGCCAACACACTATAGACCAATATTGATGGGCTTTTGTTCACATTGGAAATGCTTCCTTATCATACAAGTCAATGAGAATGCAAAGCAGCTTGAAGCAGGCCAAATGTAAATTAGAAAAAGGTCAGATGAATCCAAGAAATATACTGGACGCATCTTAAGTGCATTAACGCACACCTTCGCCTACCTCTGTATCTCAGCTTGGATAACAACCTATGTTCAGTTCTACCGACATGTCTATTCTTTAGATCTACCAACAACTATGTAGTATAGGGTCCTCTGCGATTGACCACAGGTAGACTTGATGGTTTAAAAAAGTCCCTCATATTACATGGTTTTGGTAAAACAAAAGGAGATCTGAAGGAAATCTGACAGAGAAATCTAAAGGTGTATGGAGGGCTTTACACTTGCCTTTAAAAAAAAAATTACTCAACATTGCTGAGGTCAGACAATTGAAGGCAGATGTGTAAATTGTGTGAGATATTGTCACGGAGCAGCAGGTGTGGACCCACCGTGCCACGTGTCCTACCTAGGGCATTGTCTAAGTGAACCCACTCATTATTCACAATACCCCTGGTGGTGGGGATAGACTTTCCTGAGTGGATCACTAGGTTGCTACCTCTTGAGGGATAGTAGGAACACAGGCAGCTGGTCCAGGGACAGCAGGGAAGGCTCCAGGGACACAGGTGTCGTCAGCCAGACAGTGTGTCAGGGCAGGCAGAGCAGGTACAGATCAGGTAGCAGGTAAGGGTTAACAGGTATCAGTCTCAGAACACAGACAGGACTCTATATCACAGGAACAGCAATGGCAGACAGTGCTTAGTACAACACAGAGACCTTATTACTGAGGCAAGGCTGAAAGGGCAGGGTCCCTTTATAGCTGCAGGAGTTCCACTATTGGTCAGCCAGGTCACATGACGAATACCTTAAATCCCAGGAAATGACACGCACTGGTGTTTAAGGAAGTGTGTAGAAATATCAGAATCACCGCTGAACAGGGCGCCCAGATCTGCAACTGTAAGTGGGGAGACTGCGGCGGCGTACAGAAGCTGCCGTACTACACATATAGTGGAGGCATCAAACAATTCATAGGTGGAATACCACTATCCATTGTGCAGTCTGACTTCAGAGCTTGTAGTTGCTGTTAGCGCAATGGCTCTCCTTCAAGTATTTGGCAGCCATCCACCATGGGAGTAATAGGACTTGGGGATGTCACATGACTTAGTCAAACAACCATGGAGATGCATTCTAATGGCTTTTAATTGCCATACTGTTTGATCTCTCTCTACAACTAATATAACATTGTTTTCCTAAAACCAGAAGACCTACTTATGTACCGACTGTATTCTTCTAAACCACACACACACAAAGTAAATTTTCATCAGTACCTGCCCATCTTGAAAGTAATAAGGTCAATGAGTCCCAAGCTGAATATGGTTGTTTTAACCACCGTGTCATACAAACTAAATCATATTGCAAAAAATATAATAATTCTGCTTTGTTGTGTGTTGCTATGTTTTTAACCTTATTCAGAACTTACTAGTTATGCACTGATAGTAACGAGAAGCTGCCATTCTTTTTAATATCTATTGATTTGAGCCATAGATACATAACAAGGGCTTTCATTACGTTTTTGAATTAATTCTTTTTGAAGAATTATTTGTCTTCAAAAAAATTGATTGTGATGTGATGTGATTCATTGCGGTTGAGCATTTGGCAGACTTAAGATCACCTGTGTCATGTTTAAGTTAACTGTCAGCATTGTTAAGCTGGGCATAGATGTACCTATTCCTGCACGATCCGATCCCCGATCCGATGCCGTGCGCGCTCCCGTATCCCTTAGGGATCGGGTCGTGCAGGAATTGGATGCAGCAACTAATGAGGATTGGGCTAAAATCAGCCGTTCTGTAGGATTGCACAGTTATCCGACAGGACAGTAAATTTTAACCCGATCCCATTAGTTCGGCTGGGGGCGGCTTCCCCGAGCCAAAGTAATGAGCTGCACAAAAAGAGTGCCGTCCGATTCTCGGCACTAGCGGGCCTGATGACCTGGAGCTACTTCCATTAAAGAATTTCCACTTCTTTTAAGAGAACCTTTGTTTTATAGCTTCCATAAACCATGATTAGAATGAAATCTTTCTGTTCTTTTATCCCAATGAAATTTTTTTGGGGATCCAGATGCCACTTTTCTTTTTGGCTTCTAACTATTCAACTGTATACCAGATTTCTCTGTCTCTGCTTCCAACTATCTTTCTATGGAATCAGATCCCTCTTTCTTTTTTATGCTCCCAACCATCCTTCTTTGGGACCAGATCCATATTTTTCCTATTATGCTCTCAATATTCTCTGTTGAACCACCAGCACCCTTTAATGTAACAATGTCACTCTATAATTTTTATCAACTATCCCTCAATAAAACCAGATTCCTTTGTCATTAAGGCCTATTTATGAGGCTGAAACACATCAATATAATCGGACATAATTTCAAAAAAGCACAGTGCCGCTTTGATCTTCTACCTCTTTGTCATTCAGTGTTCTATAACTTTCTCTCTCTATTGTACCATGTCCTTTTTTCCAATAACTCTATGTCTGCCTATGCTTCCAAAAATGCCTTTATGGGACCATGTCTGTCTGTTTTTTTTTAACTATTCCTTTATGGAAATAGATCCAACTGTCTTTATTTGTTCCCAAATTTTCCTCTTTGTCAAGGTTCCTATACTCTTCTTTGTTCCCAACTATCCCTCTATGGAACTATATAATTCTTTTGTATTGCTTCATGACTATTTCTATGCAGACCTTCGCAGTACAGGAAAACGTTCATACCACAAAAACCAGAGGGAAGAAATAAGGATCCTTTCTGTCCCTTACAAGAATCTTAATCAGATTCTGCATTTCCTGTGTTTTGGAAACCACCACTAAAGGCTTGTTCCAAAGTTGGAGCTTTAAATATGATGTTCTCCAAAGTAGCACCAATATCATGAGAGAGAGAAACAACAATTTAGCCCAGTCAGGTTTTTCACCATTATTGTCTGTCAGACACGAGGGACTTCCTGAGCAAAGAAGCCAGGAAACCCTGGTGGGCACACTTTAGAAAGAGAGTCCTTGGTAAAATGACTTTAAAATGACAGATTGCACCAAAAGTTCAACCAGTGTTCTGAAAGGGTTTGAACTGGCTTCTTCACCCACTGTCCTATATGTGGACATGGCATCTAAGACCCTCCATTTGGTTAATGAATGAATTCTGTCCATGGAAATAAGTAGAATGGGGCATCTCTGATATTCAGTAGTGTTCGAGTAAAGAAGGCATTAGAGGGAAGAAATAAGGATATTTTCTGTCCCTTACAAGAATCTAAATCAATTTTACCCTTGGTAAAATCCCCCAACTGATTGCACCAAAAGTCCAACCATTGTTCTGAAAGGGTTTGAACTGGCCTCTTTACCCACTGTTCTATATGTGGACATGGCATCTAAGACCCTTCAAAAAACTAGTTGGAATGCAAATATCTGTCTAGATCTATCTAAAGAATGCATTGAGATTTAAAAGTTTAAAGCCAGGGCTCCGCTATGCGGTTGGATACTTTTTTTCACTCCGTTAGGGCCATGTTTTGGGTCGTGCTGCATAGCGCATCTGAAAATGGGGCCCCTTTTAATGAATGAGCTGACGTACAACTAACGTGCCAGGGCATGAGGGTCATACGTCATTATGATGCCTCCATTGATCATGGTGTTTCATCTGGCAAGCCTCTGTTGCATTGATGTGGACATTAATGTGACCAACGAATCAGGAGCTCTGACAGACTGTGGAGACAGCCCTGTCATAGCCCCAAAGCCATCAATGGACGGCTTCTGCACTGCGTTAAAATCCTTGCATTAAACGCAGGGTTTTATCACATAGTGTCAAAGCCTAATATAGTAATAATAGTTTAAAAGCAAAATATTCCATCAGTTGTAAGTACAAGTGCAAGTACAAGTTCCTAAATCACAGGTTCTTAAGGTGACGGTGTATTGGAGAGAGGATGACAAAAGAGAAGAAGGGGGGGTTAAATCCCCAAAAAACAAGCTAGTTGGAGTCAACAGCTATTTTAGTTCCCGGTTAAGGGTATGGATATATTGGACAAAATCTTGGTACTAACTCTTTCAGCTGTTGGGGGCAATACGCTCATGAGCCAACAACCGTGAAGTATATAATGCGTCTTATGAATAGGTTCCTTTCACTTTCAATGGTCCTTTCAATAGGTTCCTTTCCTTTCAATGGTCGCACTCTGTAGCCTCTGGGTAACAGGGTGGATCAGATAAGTCCTCTGTTTCAGCCTCGGTGAAGATCATCTAGAAGAAGTTTCCCAGTGGAAAATAAGGCATAAGAGAGGCACCCGTAGTTTTGATCTTTGTCTGAACTTTATTGTTATAGTGTAAAATCCAGTTTAAAACCAACGCGTTTTGTGGCTCAACACCACTTCATCAGGGTAACAAGATTGATATGCAGTCTCCAGACTCTTCTTGCATTGAGCTGTCAGTGAGAGAGCAATAATGAAAAGTACAAAAACCCAAGATTTTTTTTTGGGGGGGGGGGGGTAAATTTGATAAATGTTGGTATCAAAACTACTTTTAATAAAAAAAGCAAAAGGAAATATTTTTAGAATACTTATTCAGAAAAGAGAGTAGTGGGATAACTTCAGTGGGCTGCTGTTTGGTCTTTTGTCCAATCATAGGCTGGGGGTGGGTCCTTGACCAGGCTGCATTGCCCAACCACAGTATGGTCTTCAAAAAGGTCTCAAAGAGCAAGTGCAGGCTTTGCTTTCCTTCATCAGAAACCTTTCATGTTGAATTATTTTCAATTCAGTACAGCTGAACAAGTTGCTATTTAAATTGAGCATTTATCTCTTTTGCCCAAAAGTTCAGCTAGAACATTTCATCGCTGATCTGGGCAAAAGCAATGACAGCTGGTTGCTCTGTGCAGTGTGCGGTAGGCTGTCTCTCTGCTTAGGAGCAAAAGGGTTCTTGACTGTTGCAACATATTGTAAGCTTTAATACATACATACATGTAGAAAATAAGGTTTTCATAATCGGTCTGTCAAGTATTTATGAACGGTGCTCATTAATTTCATTCTGTTTTTGTCGTCGGTGGAAAAAAAACAGCAATTTTTTTTTATACCCTGAACATTACGACTGTTTTCTGCATACCAAAATAAGTCATTTCAATGTGACATTATTACACCAGGTGGCCTCTTAAGAGTCAGCTCAATGTGATTTCAAATGATAGGTTAGAATGCATAAAGGAAATTAAAATAGTATCATACTTCTGATTTAAAAGCCAGTTAATTGCCAGGGCTTGTTAATAAACAGTAAAAAAAAAATAAAAAAACGAAGTGACGGCAGTGTCACCCGTACAGCACAGTGTATAAATAGACTGCGGAAATGAAAGTTAAACACTATGTTGTTCATTCAAGCTAAATTAAAATGTACAGTTATTTAAAAGTGGCTTAATATTACATTTCAGTTAGATCTGAGTCGTGTACAATGCAACAAAGCCCAAAGAGCTCAATGGATTCACGTCTAAGCATTTCCTAATGTGCTTAGTGTTCTGCAATCCTGCGGAAAAAAGAATACTGATCCGGCCTTGGCATTTAGAATGAAATAGTATTTATAGGGTCAGGCTAGCTAGAAGTGGTATTTTTGATAAAGAATGCTACCTGATAGGTCTCTGGCTAAATAGAGATTCCAATAGTGTGATTATTATATCCCCCAATTATGTTCCCGTCCTATGGGCAAAAATGCTGTATATAAGATTTTGACAAATATTGGCTTTCATTGTACAGGGGCTAATAAGAGAAAGAAAATCTGAAAGGATGGCAAACATGACCCTTGAATTCAGTAATGAGGAACCAAATACATGATTGGGCAAAGTAGGGCTTTTACAGGCACAAATTTGTACGTTGAGCAGTTTTTCTTAAAAATTCGCTTTGATGAAATATACCATATTTTTCGGACTATAAGACGCACCCAGTTTCTAAAGCAGGAAAACCAGGAAAAAAATATTTGATATAAAAAAGTGTTCACATCAGTTGGGTTAATGCAATTTATTAAACAAATGCAATATCAAAATCAACCAGTAGATGTCACTAGCAGCAGTGCACACACAGCACATCACATCACCTCTTCACTGACGGGAGGAGGGGGGGGGGGAGGCTGTCCAGTCTTCTCTGCTCTCGCGATCTTGCTGTGCCTGTGTCCATGGAAGCAGCAGTGATTGCAGTTCCCATGGACATGGAGAGAGAGATAGATGACAGTTCATCTATCTCTCTCTTCATTGCTTATACCAACAGAGCTCTGGGCGAATCTCACATCTGACAGCTCCTTGGCTAATCTTCTTGCCGGGAGAGCTGGTGGGGAGCCAAAGCGTCTGAGTGGCTGCTGGGGTCTCGCATTTGGAACATAAGATGCAGGCACTTTTCCCCCGATTAAAAAAAAAAAAGTGAAAAAGTGTGTCTTATAGTCCGAAAAATAGGGTATTAATCCCCATAGCGGTCTGCCCGGAACCGCGCGGTACAGGCGATCGCAGCAGAGTACCTTGTTATCTGCTCGAATTTCCTGTCCTCCCCCCAACCCCTGTCCTCTGGGAGACTGACGCCTCTTCATTAACATGGAGGTCGCCGATGACGCCGAAGGGACGGACCCAGAAATGCATTCCCAGCTCAACAAACACAAACTCAAGATGAACTGGATCCGTCATGACCACTAGGGAGGTTAAATGTCACAGAATTTAATAGACAATAGGCTCATAATTAATAATACATACAGTGCAGAAGTGAGGAATATATGTTGTAATATATAACCTATAAAGAATGAATCACATATTGGAGAAGGACTTGATTAGTAAATTAACATGATCAATCCTACGTGTTTAGCCTTTTCTCAGGCTTCTTCAGGGATATAGCTAAGATGTTAAAGATGTACCTTCTATATTCCTACTGGTAGGTCTTGTCCCCACAGTCAAAGCTGCCCGCGGGGCAGCGCGGTCCCATCAGTGGCTGTCAAAGATCACTAGTGGCTACATGTCTATGGCGGGCAAAACGCAAGTGGGGACAGCCCCATTTATACCTTTTTCAGTCATTATCCAATTAAATGCCTGAAGAGGGTCTCCAAAGCTGTAAAACTTTGGAGTCTCTCTTTAAAATCAAAACTTTTGTCTTTAAAAACATAAGCTAACTAGTAAACTCTAGAATTTCAGTTGATGGCTAACAAAGTACAACCCTCATCCCACAGCTTCTTTAACTTGTATGTACAGAAACATGTGCTGCCAAATTTAACCCATTGGCTAAATATTAACATTAAGCTAGCCATACACGTGTCGGATTCCATGTCCAATCGATTCATCATCCGATCGATTCCAGCGATTCTGCCGGGAATCGCAGGTGTGATCAATCGGCCAATTAAGAGTATCCATCGCTGCATACCACCTTGTCCAACGGATTCCGGCACGATTCCGGGACGATTCCGTGTCCGATTCCACCTCCGATTCCACCTCACAAATGGCAACTCCCCCTGATCTGTGCAGAATCGGATCAAAAAGACCAACATGTTGGTTCTCTGTCGGATCCGATTCTGGGCCCCCGAACGATCGGACGTGATCGGACGGACAAGGTGGGCTGCACACGATTCCGGCACGATCGATTCACGTGCACGAGCCCGGAATCGATCGGCCCGGAATCCGGCCGGAATCCGACCTGTGTATGGGGGCCTTTAGGGTTTTAAAGGGTTTACAGGTATGAATACTGTAGATAAATCCGCAGTAGAGTTAAGCAGAAGTATTCCCATTAATAAAGAAAGAAAGATGCTGCTGCCCTAAACTTTTCCCATTAATCCTGCTGAACCCTACAGTTGCCTTAACCAGGAAGTGATGTCACCCATAACCAGGAAGTGATGCCTTCCTGGTATCCGCATGGCTTAATGCACACGGCCTTGTAAAAGATTACTCCTTACTAAGCCTGCTTTCTCCATTATTGTGAGTATTTTACATTTTCCTTTATCATTTACAGAACTTAACTTTGTTGCACTAGCTTGTGTCATAAAACAAAGAACACTAAGAAGGTATTTTATACATTAGAAGGTATTTTATATATATGCTATGTGTCTACTTCCACTCTTGACAATGAAGAAGGCTGACGGAACAAGATGGCAGTGTTGGTGATGGAGCGCAAGGATAACACATCTCTGAAACAGAGGTGAGTATTTGTGAGCTTTGGTCCTAGTTCCAATGTATGATTTTAGACACAATGTAGTCCAGAAATTTTAAAAGGTTTTTGAAATTTTCCATATGAAACAGTTAATTTTTCCCCAGCGCTGATCTACAAGAAGAGTTGTGTATAGAGGTAGACAAATAATATTTGCATGAGAATAACACACTCAACATGCGACTTGTTATTCTGAGAATTGTACATTTTTACGGTATGTTATTGTCCTTGGCTCTTTATTCTCTCATGTCACCCTGAAGCTTTTCTTGTAAAATATTTCATTCTGTTCACAGAATCCAGCACAAATGGGAAAGCGAAACAAGGAGGGCTGGTAATGGCAGCTGCTCTTGCTTATTGTTTGTGTTCATCTTTCACCTTTTGTCCTCTGTAACTTGGTAAAATATGACAAGTATTGCAGAATATTTTAGCGCCAACTGAAGAGTTTTATTGAATTTTTTATGTTATTTGTTTCTGCTTGTTCCAGCATTTGGTTATTTATCTATTATAGTTCATTTTTAATTCTGTTGGTTTGTTTTTCCTCTACTTTTAAGTAGATGGCAGTATGAAAAGAGTAGAAGGAGGGAGGAGTTGCAGTGGTATTGGCACTTGAATCTAGAACAGGTGTGGGCAAACTTTTTAGCTGGGAACACACAGCTCGATATAGGACTCCCCTACGCTCTCCATGCAAAGCAATGGACATTGACCATGATTTACTGTCATGTCCAATATCCCTGTTTTCCAGCGGGATCGATTGGTCATGCTCGAAAATAAGGATGGCTGCATATGATATGGGCCAGATAGGTGGCCGTGAGTGCACACGGTGCTCAAAGCGGCCATCGATCTGGCCCATATCTACCTGTGTGTTCCCTGCTTTTGACTCGTGGGCCACAATAGGTTTTAAATTTGACAGATGGTCCGAAAAATGGACCTGTAGGGGTCGGCCAATCCCAAGTCTTCCCAACAAGGTATGGGAAATTAAAACAGATTACATTGATAAATTTTTCAAACCGTAATAATCATACTGCCAGGAGGTAAAAAAGAAAGAACAAAAAAAAGAAAATGTAATAAATATAAAAAAAAAGAAGCTCTGGAAAGTAAACTTAAACATTCTATTGCAGACATGGGAACACTATGGCTTCTAGAAGGAAATCATAACAATCATTCTCAAGGAATTCTCTCCACTTATTGCAGGGAACAAGTGTAGGGGAGCCAGAGCATCTTGACACCAAAGTGACAAAGGGCCATATTAAAAGACTAAATGGGCCGTATTTGACTCCCAGGCCATAGTTTGCCCACGCCTGATCTAGAACTACCGTAACTACCATCGTCTAGGCTCACATTTTTTTTGTTAGTTGCATCCATGCGACTTACTTTATGTCTAGTGCCAGCCCCTGTAGAGACAGTTCTTCTGCCAGTTTTCTTATGGATTGAATGTTGACCAACAACACTCTATAGTTGCACAGGAACTATGACGCACCTGATTACCCAGACCACAAAGGATAACCCTCTGAGCGTTTTGCTCGTGTCGCTCTCCCTCCTTCCCTCGCCTGTCATTGATGACCCCAGGAATGTGCTGAAAAAAATGGTACCACCTCCAAAACATAAAGGTTCATTATGCCCCGGTTGTTGATGACGCTGAAGAGGCAGACCTAGAAGAGATGAGCAGGTCCACCAATACTCTCTACCACCACTGGAAAATGTAAATGAGGTTAAAAGGAAACTTGTTTCATCCTTCACAGGTTTCTGCCACCAAAACCTGGATATGGACCAGGTGACCAAGGAACCCACCCAAAACTTTCCTTGGCCGGCCCTGGGACCTTCAAAACCAGCTTTAATAACAAGCCTGCCACAAAGCAGTCAGGTTTTCCCAGGGCCTTAAAATTGACAGCACCGCTACCTGTGTGCAATGAACATACTATCTAGAATGTTCGTAGCCATGCATTGTGGCACTGTGGTTAGGTGTAGGTGTGTATATACAGAGAGGTGGTAGGTGGGGTGGAGTCTAACCCTACCATCTGTCACAAAATGGTTGTACCAAGGCTTTGAGGTAGATCAATGAAACCCTTTAGGTCAGTAGTTTCCAAACTTGGGGGTTCGAAGTCATTCCAGGGGGGGGCGCGGGCCCTTATTCTTAACCTGTGTTTGAATATGGAGGGGGGGCTCAATAATGTTCCTAAATAGAAAAGGGGGGCCCTGCAAGGAAAGTTTGGGAACGACTGACCTAGGTAATATCGGTCAATTCGTTCCTACTTTCTACATCTAATGTTAGGCAGTTTAAAGTAAAGTTGTACTACGGCAGAATAATCTGTGTATTTTTTAGTTTTCATTCTACCACTGGTTATATCCTTAATAGTCGCACTCATGAAGCTAATGGTGCACATTATTATTATTTTCATATCTTCCCATAATTATTTTAATAGGTATATTTTTCACTAATGCTCCTCTTTTGCCAATTATTACGTAAGAATCTCATTGCATGTCATTTGCACGTATTAATCCATAGTGTTAAATGTTAGTTTTAAATGGCCTCAGCACCATTCAGAGCAGGAATGCTGGAGGTGACAGCCACAGCTTGCCTAATAAGTTCCCCATGTGAGGAGATGTCTTTGTTTTATCTCTCTGTAAGGAATCCTAGTGGGAGGCCTGTCTGCATTGTCTATTATCTAGGGCTCACGTTAATAGAACAGGAAGATTAATTCTGAAATTTTATGGAGGGAATACAGAGACCAGATAAGTGACTATAGTAGCGGTGCAATAGGATGTATAGCCAATCAAGGTAACCTTTCAGATTGTTGCCAAGGCCACTTTTACCAGAATGGAGTCCACCATCCAACCTGCTAACCAAGTATGTGATCTGCTATCATAATTGAGTTCTCCAGACATTCTCCTAATCTTTCCCTTCAACCTTCCTGATCATTCCCTTCAACCTTCCTAATCATTCCCTTCAACCCTCCTAATCATTCCCTTCAACCCTTCTAATCATTCCCTTTAAGCCTCCTTTATCATTCTCTTCAACCCTGTCAAGGCCATACATAAAATTGTCACACAGAAAATCGATCTTATGAAGTAGATTGAATGGGAATCGATTCCTGCCCATCTGGTTCGATCGACCAGTGTTCGAAATGGAACAGAAAATTGAGAAGGGTTTGGACATGTCGGTAACTTTCATTCGATAATAGTGATGAGCGGCACAGGCAATATTCGAATTCACGATATTTCGCGAATAATTCTACTAATATTCGATTCTATATTTGTGAATATTCGCAATCACGCGCATCTGTATTCGCAATTATAATCACCTCATAATTCCCGTTAAACTGAATGGTCACATGTGCTATTTATTTTCGCATTGCGAATATATATTCGCAATCCATGCCCATAAGCATCCCAATGCGAATATTCGAAATTGCGAATATCCGCCCCACTTGTGGCAGAAAGCGGTATTGACACTTCGATTATATCTTCGATTCTATATTCGTGAATATTCGCAATCATGCGCATCTATATTCGCAATTATAATCACCTCATAATTCCCTTTAAAATGAATGGTCACATGTGCTATTTATTTTCGCATTGCGAATATATATTCTCAATCCATGCCCATAAGCATCCCAATGCGAATATTCGAAATTGCGAATATCCGCCCCACTTGTGGCAGAAAGCGGTATTGACACTTAAAAAAATGATTTTTTTTTTCTGTGAATCTTTAACACTGTATGGTGGTACATTCCATCAATGTTTGATTGGGGATCGATTTTTTTATTGCACAATATGATTGAATCGACGATCAAATGGCAAAATAATTGTCCTGTATATGGCTACCTTTATATCTAACCTAACCAACCCTGCAACATGGAGCTTATGTAGGCTCAAGCAGGGTACAGATGGCTTGATATTTGAGCAGTCCGATATACCCTGCAGCAGCGTGATGACGTCATCATGCTGCTGTCAGATATCGGCTGGCTAGGGAAAGACGGCTCTGCTCTCTCCCCGGCAGCTGAAGCTTTGCTTGGAGACAAGCGGTCTCTAAGCAAAGCATCGGACATCGCCGTAATTACGGTCATGTCCGATAAAGCTGTTTTTGGGCGCGATTGATTTTTCCCGCTCGAAAACAGCAGTGGGCGCAGATTATATGAGTCAGATAGATGGCCGTCAGCGCACACGGCGTTCAAAACGGCCATCGATTTGACCCATATCCCTACGTCTGTACCCTGCTTTAGAGCTGCTTTGGAAAAGAAGTGGAGGACAGGAATTGTGAATGGAAGGGAGGTGGTATTAGAGTATAGTATTTGTAATCTGACGCTTGGTTATTATGGAATTCTGATTGTTCATCATCTTTAAACAACAGCCACATAATACCTGGGTTGGATGATGGAATATCTTGCTGGTAAGATTGACAGGAGGGTATGGACATTCAATGTATCTAAGATGTATGTCGAAACCCTTTTCCTAATTTACAGAAAACATGACGCGGCAATCTCATGACGCATACCGTTCATGTGGTCTTCTTTCGAAAATGATAGTGCCTGAACAAGAGTTCAGGCACTATTATTTTCAAAAGGAGACCACATGAACAGTATGCATCATGACTCTTTGCATTCATTTATTTCAGTCAATGACCTGATATATGTATGCACAAAACCAATTCGGACTTTTCTCTGGATCTCCTGAAGTTCATATTGGTTCCCAATAAGAAACGGCAGAAGTATTGAAAACAAACGGACATGACAATGGACAGGTAACTTTTAGACAACCATACCATTGAACATAGCAACCAACCATAGCTTTTTGGAACATGTGCTGTGGAATCATGGGTTGAAGCCAGACCTGCTTGTCTGCATAGCAGTAGTAGACATGTTGAGTACAAACCAAAGTTTGAATTTCAGGAAACACCACACACCAACATTGAAGCATGGGGATTATATCATTATATCATATTGTCCTTGGTAGTGATTTAGGGCCATGCACTGGTAAATCCACCAAGGAAAGGCTCAGGGATATGAAAAGCCATTTTTGCCAAAGGGGACAATACCAGCTTTTGAGGACAAAAGTTGTGGTTTGATTTTGTTTTCTTGAATGTATAACGTGCATTTCCTTTTCATCCATCTGCCTTCTGGCAAAGCTAAAAAAGTTTTGCTGGGTGGCACCGTGACATCACCTTTTATCCTTCGTTCATATGGTCAGTTAGGACCACCTGTTTTTCTTTTCCAAACCAACACTTATACTGTAACTAGTTGTAGTTTGGGATAACAAGGGGGTGGATGACTGACAGCTGACCATGTTATCAACCACTGCTTAGAGCAGGGGATGGTCAACTAAGGCCCTGGGCCGGATCCAGCCAGTTAAGCTTTCTTTTCCGGCTCTTTTTCACATAAAGGCTGCTCCCTTCCACTTGTTCTTTGCAATGAGTGCACATAATGCCTAGCTTAGGTGTCCAAACATTGCCTTGGGCATGATGCAGTGGTGTGATCATGACACTGTGGGCGCATCCTCATGGTGACACCAAACAATCTCTAGGAAATTATTTTCTCACTGCAATAAATGAGCATTCATTTGTAATTGCAGGAATTTTAAAAACACAACAACGTCGCCTATAACACATCACCGCCATCATTATTGATGGCAATGCATGGAATTGGCACACATATGGCGGGTCGGCCATCACAGGCTCTTAGTCTGGCCCTTTTACCAAATTTAAGAAGCCAATGTGGCCCATGAGTCAAAACGCTGCAATAGATTCCATAGAACGCAGATTAGTTGAGACAAAAACACATTTGCACAAAAACGCTGCATTTGCTGAACCGCAGTAGCCGTTGACCCCCCGTAATATTGCAGCTGGAGTTGCACTTTAACCCTCTGCATCAGAGGTGAGCTTAGGGTATTGTTTTGTTGTCTGGCACCCCAGAGGTTAATGTGTTCATCCGCTGCTTCCCGGTGGTTTAAAAACAGATTTTCTGGATCTAAATGGAGGTAGAATGATTGCACGTTTGCTTCTTCACAGCCCAGTTATTACCTATCCCGGCAAGATATAGAATTACGCTATAACAGAGATGGCTGCACAAAGAGACAAAGCTTGCATAAAGATTACATTTGTGCACTGTAGCCGCGCTGTGAAACATAGTCCTTGCTTAGGAGTAAAACCACAAATATTAAGTGCTTCAGCGGCTGTTTTCCTATTAAGGTTTTATCGATTTGTAGATATGTTAACGCACAAAGATGGAGATTACATGTAGTAATCAGTAGATTATTCACATTATTCATTCATTTGATTTGGGAGAGTTTGACTACAGCAGGACTGTACGCTAGTCCTGGTTGCAGTGTACTGGTCCCACTGGGACTGTAAGACTTTTCCATTTCTACTTACCAAACCCTTAAGATTTCCATCTACCCCTACATCTAGGTTGTACATTTGGAATTACCCAGAAGTCTCTAGTGAGGAAAGGACAGGAAAAAGTCACATGTAGAAGTTGGCCCATCTAGCTGCCGTGCCATATGGAGCCCTTGCCTTGCATATATACATGGTATTTATCTCCATTTGGCATGTAAACATCTATCACCATACAAATCACCAGAGTGGCACACCAATGGAGTCCATCACCCTAGTGGTCAGCCCATACACTGTACTCTGCTTGTGATCCCCGCCTTCCCTCCTCCCCTGTACACATTGCTGGCATCATCAATGATGTGTGCTTGGAAAGCAAAACCCCACCATTAACATGGTGATCTATGACGCCCCTCGGCTCTTCACCATCACAGATGATGCAGAAGGGGCAGTTCTGGGATCGAACGGCTGGTCTCACCATGAATAGGTTAGTTTGTGCTCTCTTTACAAGCTGGCCTCATCTCATCTGCTATGAAGGTTAAATATTTCATCTATTTGTTGGCCAAGTTAAAAATCGCATCCGATGGGCGGTCAGGTTGGCAGGTAATTGGGTGCGCCAACTGGTCATATTGACCAAAAATCTGCCGTCATGTCGGATCGCACAGTGATCCGACATGACGGATATTTCAGATCAGATCCTGCCGTCCCCATCTGAAGTAATGGCGATTCTCGGCACTAGTGGCCGTGCGTGATGACGTCATCACGCCCGCTAGGTTGGCTCAGCAATCGACGGGAAATCGTCCTGTCTATGCCCACTTTTAGCAATAGGTCCACTCTAAATTCCTACAACACCATTTCTTTGACACCCATATGCACTGCCAGATTCAATGATGAATAGATATTGCCAGGTATTTAAGCCTCTTGAAGGCCCTTTTACTCTATATGTGGTGCATTGCATTTTCTGTGACACAGCCCTTTTGTGTTAATGTGGGATACACAGGTTTGCTGTGTTACGGTTTTGCCTTAACACACTAAACCAGCTTGTTAATGCAAATGGCTTCTAGCATGCATCCTATGCCAGGGGTGTGTAAACTTTTTGACTCATGGGCCACATTGGCTCTTAAATTTGATACAGGGGCCGGACCAAGAGCTTGTATATATGCCATAAGTGTGTCAATGCCAGTATCACTTATGATGGCGGTGATGTGCAATAGGTGATGTGTGACAGGAATGTTGTTATCTTTTTACATTTCCTGCGCTTACAAAAAAAAATTGCAATGAGCAGTGATAACTCCTAGAGACTGCCTGTTGTCATGAGAATGTGACCACCGGAAAACCAAGCTAAACGGGCCGAATCCAGCCCCTGGGCCTTAGTTTGCCCATCCTGTTCTATACAGTAGTATGGGAGACTTTAACAGGGAACAGACAGCTCAATATTGGAGCCGTCCGATGTTCCCTGCAGCAGTGTGATGACGTCATCGGTTCCATGCAAAGCAACGTACATTGGCCGTGGTTTACAGTCATGTCCGATAATCCTGTTTACTAGCGGGATTGATTGGTCCCGCTGGAAAACAAGGATGGTCGCATGTGATATGGGCCAGATAGATGTCCGTGAGCGTGCACAGTGCTCGAATCGGCCATCGATCTGGCCCATATCTGCATGTGTGTACCCTGCTTTAGTGCAACGGCATGTACTTATGTACAGATAGTTTACTGCCATCGGACTTTTTCGCGTTACCGCATCTGGTTCTGTTGTTGGCAAACTACTGTGTTGCGATTGCAGTGCAGTGTAGTGCGAAAGAATCCTAAACATGTTTTACGCAGACACCACATTTCCACTTGTTATGTATAATTCAGGGCTGTCATACTAAGGCCCTCAAGGACTTGTTAACATTGTCTTAAGTTATTTGTTTTTTAATTTAAATATTGCTCAAGCATCAAGATTAATGTGTAATTCTGTGTAATAAATGTACGCCACATGTAAGTGATTTATGGGTCCCATAGAATGGTTGTAGGACACATCTAGGAGGACATTGAGTGCCGGCCTTGTACTTACTAATGTTATATCTGACGAGCTGCCACTACACATTTACAGGGCTGCACTCTGTGTTTGACAACACGCATGATACAAATCAATATTCACTGTTCAGTAAGTGAGCCAGGGAGCTTTATTGCTGTAAAGGCAGGACGCCTTGGGCAAGTGTCAGGAATGGGTAGCTAGCTATTATCAGCCCCCTGTCGTTCACTTACCACAGTCAGTTGGGGTCAGGCATGAAGTGTGCCTAAATCACTTTATAATATCTGTGACAGACAGCACTTGCAATGTAATCACAAAGTTTAGTGGGAAGTGGCCCTAGGCTTTCACTCTTTTATTTCAGTTCTATATTTCATTCGCTGGTTGAAATGGTCTGTCGTATTTTTTATTTTATTCATTTCTTTATTTTGCTCTTAATTGTGTTTATCAACCGCCTATTCTATAAAGAGTTTCTGTTTCATGAATTTGTTATGTCTTATTTTAGATGAGATTGGATTGTTTATATAAAGGTAAATAATAGAAAGGGTATATGAATGGGACAATTACCAGTAATATTAAAAAGCCCAGTCCTATTAAAATGAGTGCTTAGAAAGTTTGTGAACTTACCGTATTTTTCAGACTATGAGACGCACCGGACCATAAGTCGCACCTAGTTTTTAGGGCAGGAAAACCAGAAAAAAAGATTTAATAAGTTTTCACATCAGTTGTGTTAATGCAATCAATTCAGTGAATGCAATATTCAATTAAGCCAGTAGGTGTCACTAGCAGCAGTACACTCTCAGCACACGTCATTCTCCACACTGATCTGGAGGAGGAGGGGGGCAGACATCTGCAGAGTCTTCTCCCTCTTCTCTGCCGATCAGCTGTTACTGTGTCCGTGGGAGCTGCAGAGTGATTGCAGTTTTCACGGATGAAGAGAGATATAGATGACCGTTCATCTATCCCTCTCTTCGTTGCCTATTCCAGCAGGGCTTTGAGGTCTGCTGGCATAGGCAATTTTACAGTACAGATGGGAGAGCCGAACACCAGCCAACATCTCACATCTGACAGCTCCTCCAGCTCCCAGGCTAATCTGGCGGGGAGCCAAGGTGCGACCACCGGCGGCTGAGTGGCCGCGGGGGTCGCGCATTCGGACCATAAGACGCAGGCACTTTTTGCCCCCAATTTTGGGGGTGAAAAAGTGCATCTTATAGTCCGAAAAATCCTTCATTCCCTAAACCAGTGGTCCCCAAACTTTCCTTGCAGGGCCCCCCTTTTCTATTTAGGAACATTATTAAACCCCCCCCTCCCTATTCAAACACAGGTTAAGAATGAGGGCCCGTGCCCCCTGGCATACCTTCGTGCCCCCCAGTTTGGGAACCACTGCCCTAAACCATCATCTGGACTGACTAAAATCTGGTGACCCAATGCTACCTTACCTCTGCAATATGTAGTCTGCTGCCTAATTTTTATATGTTTGGTATCCATAGGGGCATCCACAGTACGGTACAATCCCTTATATACCATCATCATAGATATCCACATGTAATAATGGGAAATGCACAGAGAAGGCACAGAAATGTATTGAGTATCGTAAATTGCTTTAACCGAAAAGAAAGTCGCAAGTGTCCCTACTAATGTGTCTTAGATGTCCTTTACCCCCCTTAGTAGTATTCCCAAGTGTGGCTCAGGGTGGATTTTCAGGACCAAACGTGGTCATCCTGAGCCACACTCTGGATTGCTTACCTGATCCAGGTCCTCCAGTGGCGTCCGTCCAGGGTATTCTTCTTAGCTGCATGTTCACGTCTTCAATGATGGCATGGGGACTGAGCGCGGCTATAGCCTGTAATTTCTGAAGTAAATAGGTGTCCCAAGTCATCAATGATACCCTACTGCTTAAATAATTGGACCCCAAGGGTTAAGGTTAACGTGACCCTCATAAGTCAAGGTTAAAGGTTCACTGCTGTCCTTGTGATTTGCCCAGTGCCACAACATTGAGCCAAGACTGAGTCCATAGCTGTGTGAGCTCTGATAATCCCAATTAGAGCTTTCATAGAGCTTTTATTGCTTTTTATTGTGTTTATTTCTTGAAGATGCTTTGCTAGTCATCTGACTGGCTTTCTCAACTCAAAGACACTGAGTTATCAAAGCCAGTTGGATGACTAGCGAAACATCTTCAAGAAAAAGAGACGCTGAGTTGAGAAGGCCAGTCAGATGACTAGTGAAATGTCTTGAAGAATAAACACCGCAAGTCCAGTTGATTTGAATTAAACACTACAGATATAAAATGACCTAGATGACTGAGAACCTTCATAGACCTTGCCTACAATGAGCAAAATAAGAATCTTTAATACACAGGACTTGCAATTGTGAGTAGCCATATACAGGTGTTTTTCTTCTCGGCACCTCTGCTGATGGAGTCAGCTTCCCCCTCTACAGTTTTGAGACGTCTTTACCTATCAGCATGCAGTTTTTTAACTGTTTTGAACTGTTCTTAATGAAGAACCCATAGAAATGATGACCTCAGCACTTACTATAGTTGATGTCATTAACTTTTTAGCTGTAGCCATATTTCTGTGCTTTCTTCATGTCTGGATGATAGATGCACCAGCACTCATGGGTCAGTCTATAATCACAAACCACGCCCTTGTTCCTCCCCCAAGGAACTACTTCAATACTTTCATCTGAGGCGTAATTTACAGGAAAGAAGGGTGATCATGTAATGTTTGCTCCCCAATTGGGCATTTGAGGGAAGAAGTCTAAACCATCTGGAGGGATCCCCTGTACTTTAATGTAGAATCATTGATCACTGGATATTAGTGATGGCCAAAAAGTTCACAGGGAACATAGCATGTTTGCAGT
Organism: Ptychadena robeensis; assembly: GCA_036250615.1. NCBI lineage: Eukaryota > Metazoa > Chordata > Amphibia > Anura > Ptychadenidae > Ptychadena > Ptychadena robeensis. The sequence goes on along the minus strand of CM070035.1, from coordinate 155,829,684 downwards.
TCGCAATGCTGGCGAACATTATGGGTGTTCAATCCGACCCCTATACCTTAAAATGGAGACAAAGTGCGACCCCTCACCCTATAGTCAGGTGGAACAGTACAGCCACTAACAAATTTTTCACTGCTAGAGAACACCACCCCCCACCTTATAAAAAAAAGCCCCCCAGCGGCCATTTTACATTAATCACGTGTCTGCAGTACTAGATAGATAGGGAGAGCTGCTGCTGATTGAGGGATTGCTGAGCTACTTTGCTATTATACTCCATCCAGTGATCTATAGCTAAGGTATTCTGTAACATGTAGTTCATCATAACTGCACCACAAAAGTCCTTCTCTGAGGGGGGGGGGGTATACCATATTATGCATTGCAGAGACCCCTGACTAAATATGATGTGCTGCAGAAGGTACTGTCCGGTAACGTTTGACAAAATCTAGATGTGATTTCTTGCCATTAGACCTGAAGAAAAAAATCTGTATTTTTGGGGGAGAAGTTTAGCCATTGATCCCCTCTGGTATGACACTGTCCAGGTGGTTGCACCCTTTTGACTTTTTTATTGGTATTTTGGCTACAAATATGACCTGAAGTTTTGAGAAGTTCATTTAAGTCAGGTCTAATAGGATCACTATGCAGATTTTCCGATCCTAAACTTTGCATTAGCTAACCTAAATTATATAATTTATATTTATAAATACCGTATATACCCGAATATAAGCCGAATTTTTCAGCACCCGAAATGTGCTCAAAAAATTAAATTCGGCTTATACTCGAGTCAAAAAATGAAAACCGCTGCATTTTGAAGGTGGACTTTATGAGTGAATTGCAAAGCCCCCGAACATGCTATCGTCACCAAATTTGCAGGAGATGTAGAAAAGGGTTGTGGGAACATTTTTAAAAAAAATATTGTTCTAGCATATGTAGTTTTTGCATAAATTAGGTTCAAAGTCAAGTCAAATTTGAACTTATTTTGTGCAAAAACTTGATGTGCTAGAACAATACTTTTTCTTTACAATATTCCCACATCCCAATGGAGGTTCGCCGCGAACATGTGAACGGTGGGTATTTAAAGAAGTTTGATTCCCCTGTTCGCGAACAGCCGCAGCTGATGTTTGTCCATCACTACCGGATATGTATATATTACAGTTAAAGAATTTAAAACCGCAGGAATGTGTATTGTATGTAACAGAACATATGTTTGAAACCTTCAGTATAAATTGCGTGTTATTTTCGAATGCTCCTTCTTGTATCCTGCCCTGCTATACATTTCTATATACGCCACGTGCATCCTTATCGGCAGTTGGAACAAAAGAGGAGAAAAACCTCACGTAGACGAGCTATTCCTAACCCCGCCGCAATTCAAGAGTCTTCCATTAAGCCGAGAGAGCCGAAGGGCAAAACAGGTTTATTTATTTAATTTCTTGTGTGCTTCTTTCAGATTTCAAGCTCCTTAGATAAATATACTTCACATTCACACCCCAGAGGCCTGAGTGTAGTGAACACATCACAGAGCAATCACTTATTATCACCACTGTTCAGCGTGATTGACAAAGTCTCTTCTCTGGAGGATTCTGGTGCTAAGCTGCAATGGAGTCTTAATCACATTTTATTTTGGAGAGGGTGGCCCCGTAGGTCAAGGCACTGGTTAAAGCCTCACGCTGCTGTGAAATGCTGTCACAGCTGAAACGACTTTCATGTTTTTTGGTGACTACAATGATCACTGTACTGGCGCGGCTTGCCGGGGAAACATGACTGTACTGTAATTTTCACTGACATCTCATTGAGCCATGTCATAACTATTTGGACTCATATTACATAATTGTAAATCAATGCCGTATTGCATGTTATTTACATCTGAACTATGTGGCTGTACATAGAGGCGCAGTCCGGACGCAGGAAGTGATGGGTTGTATTTACACCAGGTCCTGCAAGTCGCCTTCTCTGTAGTGTGGGAGAGCTGCTACAGGCAGCAACAAAAGTCCTTGATAAAGTGATGTAACCCCCTTCAAGGGTCCTAATTAAATAGTCTTAAATAGGCCACAAGTGCGGCCCTCGGCATCACTAAAAGGCCGCACATAACATCGATCCAGACCCTTCCCCCATCGACATATCTCAGCAGGCAGTGGACCAGATCCCTACAGGCATTCACAACCCGACAGCACCCACCTCCCTACCGTATATACTCGAATATAAGCTGAATTTTTCAGCACCTGAAATGTGCTCAAAAAATGAAATTCGGCTTATATCCGGGTCAAAAAAATGAAAATCGCAGCATTTTGTAGGTGGGCTTTATGAGTGAATTGCAAACCCTCCAAACATGCTGTCATCACCAAATTTGCTGGAGATGTAGCGAATGGTTGTGGAAACATTATTGTTCTAGCATATGTAGTTTTTGCATAAATTAGGTTCAAATTTGAACTTATTTTGTGCAAAACCTTGACATGCTAGAGCAATACTTTTTTCTTTACAATGTTCCCACATCCCTTCTTTACATCTCCAGCACTTCTAGTGATGATATCATGTTCAGGGGCTTTGTAATAAACTCACAAATCTGCTGAATTAAATAATTACACCTCAAAACAAAAGTACATAGCTGTGTGTTTCTGTGCCTTAGTTGCTGCATTTCCCTCCCTAGGCTTATACTCGAGTCATTACGTTTTTCCAGATTTGTTTTCTAAAATTGGGTACCTCGGCTTATATTCGGGTCGGCTTAGACTCGAGTATATATGGTATATTGATTTTCTTTGTCTAATCTTGACATTGGAGTTTTAACAGTAAAAGATCACTAGTCACTAAGCCCTGACATCTGCCTGGTGCTTTCTTAAAGCTTACCCCACACCTATCAATCTCTCTTTATAATTTGCTTTAAGATCTACAGTCAGTAATGTAGTGCAGACACCTCCCTGATTACCGTATTTTTCGGACAGTAAGACACACTTTTTTACCATCAAAAAATGGTAAAATGTCCCTGCATCCTATGGTGTGAATGTGTAAACAAAATTCGTATTGGACAGAGATTGTCTCACCATACCATCTTTAGTGGCATCATCTCAACAAAACAAAAAAACAAGTCCAAAAAACGAAACCAAGAAGTAGGGACATATAATTGTTTTTAGGTTTTGTTGATATGTAAAAAAAAGTCCCAACCATCCTGGGAGCAATAGCTCTGCATGCCAGGAGGCTGAAATTTGCTCCATTCCCTCCAGCCAAGCCAAAAACCCACTGCTAAGAAGAGATCTTATGTGTCATGACTCTTTGCATTCATTTATTTCAGTCAATGACCTGATACTGTATACTGTATTTTTCGGACTATAAGACACACTTTTTTACCATTAAAATCAATTGGAAAGTGTCCCTGCGTCTTATGGTCTGAATGTGTACAATTTTTTTGTCCCAACTGTCCATGGAGCAATAGCTCTGCATCCCCGAAGACTGGAATTTGTTCCATTCCCTCCGGCCAAGCCGAAAAGCCACTGCTAAGAAGAGATCTTATCAGCATTATCACTAGCAGTACCCATTCTCTGAACACACTGACCAACTTATGGAGAGACACATTTTACAATTGAGGCAGCATGAGTTTATTTACATTAACATTCTGCATTGTATTAAATACATTTTGTGACACAGACCCGTATCTCCTCCCATATGTAGAAAGCTGCTTATGTGTAAGTTGTTCAGTTCCAGATTGTAAAATGTGTCTCTTCATAAGTTGATCAATGTGTTCAGAGAATGGGAACTGCTACTGTATAGACACATGGTAAAGATATAGCCCTGCACACTCTGCTACAGCCAAGGCCTCCCTCCTGGGATTGGCACTTGGCTGGAGGAATATAGAGTTAATACTGCATGAGTAAGTTGATCAAGTAAGATGATCAACATATTCATAAGTTAATCAACATATTCAGAGAATGGGTACTGCTATTGTATAGACATATGCTAAAGTTTCAGCCCTGCACAATATGCTGCAGCAAAGACCTCCCCCGGCACTTGCCCTTTGAATACTGCATGGTCCAGGCCTACTTACTTTGCTGGAACATTCTGTATATTCACTTGATATCTGAATGGCTTCTTTTTGTTTTTTTTCCTACATTTCTCTCCAAACTCCAGTGTGTCTTATAGTGCAAAAATATGGTATATAAAGATTGTCTGGATAGGTCTGAAAGGTCATCATATTTCATATTTTGGTAAAACTTAAGTTGAATGTAAAAAATGTAAAGGTTGTTATGTGTATGGGTGACCTTCGCCTCCCTAGAGGTAACCTAGAATGTATATCTATATGTAGGTAAAATGACTCAGGGTAGCTTACCTTCTCCAGCGATAGTGTCCTTGGCTCTTCTTCCTGCTTCTGCCTTACCGATGTTAGTGATGATGCGGGGGACATGCCCTTCCTATATCCCGGTGTTGTAATACATAGGCATAGGCATCCCTGGTCCTTACATCCCTGGGGTCAGTGATGACACTGGGAATGTGCAGGGAAGGAGAGGGGGCAGAAAAAAGCACAGATTACATTGTCATTTGTTTATTTTTCCTGTACCTCTTCTTAAACAAAAAAAAACGGAATACTCGTACAGCCAGTTTTCTTCTGACATCATCATAAGTCACTTATGAGGATCCTCATCCAAAGTAGTGAAACGGGATCGACTTAGGCTGGCCATACACGGGTCGATACCTGTTCAATCCATGAACCCTTGAACGCAGGGTGATGAAGTCACCACGCTGCACTCGAGCTTCATCGATACAACAGAGAATGAATGTGCAGTACCGTGCAGTTGATCATGTTCGATACTTTAGCCAAAGCAATGGCAATCATTGGCAATCGAACAGAGATTTACCATCATGTTGGTTCCCTGTTTAGACCTAGCTTACAGATACAATTGATTCAAGCACAATTGGTCACTGAATGCGCACAACGATCGATTGTGCTAGAATTAATAAAAAAAACAAGCCGTGTATGCCCAGCTTTGTACTTACACACACTCAGAGGTTGGGAGATAGTTTGATGACAAAGGAGCACAGCAGAGGATAGACAGTTGACAAAGGAGCAACAATGAGATTACATGTGACCCTGACACTAAATCTCAGCTCAGATACACATTGCCTGTATAAGCAATTAACTGTCTGGCTTCCAGTTGTCTGACACTTTTTTCAGAATGGAAGAGGTTAATTGCAAATGCCAATCCCCCTGGCTTCCTTGTCTAGTTATCTCAGTAAAGTATACTTTTAAGCTGGGTACACACGGCTCGATACACGACCATTTCGAGGAAGCTCCAGCCAAGCGCGATGACGTAATCGTCCAAGGCTGGACCTGCCCCAATATCAAGCCACAGCTCTTCTGCGTCTGGCAGCCCATCCATTACATTGCATGGAGACCCACGCTCATTCAAAGTAATGGATTTCGACCAAGGTTTTCTAGCATATTGGAAACCTGTTTCGTCGAGTTCCTTTGAACCATGGATGGCTCAAATCTTGTAACAGATTAGAGCAACATCGGGCGCCGCGTGTACCCAGCTTTAGGTATTACTCTATTACTCAAAAGGGGGTGTACTGGCATTATTGTTACAAAGCTCATATGTGTATTAACAACTTGGAGGCACTCCGTGTCTAGGCAGCCGCAGCTAAATTTTACATGTATACAATTTATGTCACTTGGATAACTGCAGGGAAATATGAATAACTACAGGGAGTGCAGAATTATTAG
>CM070035.1:155802804-155813485 GCA_036250615.1 Ptychadena robeensis | reverse complement strand
GTGATCATTTTATGCCCAGTAACCTTGTCCATAGTTATACTTTATGTTTCTAAAGTAACATAATGACTTTCAGTCTGCAAAAGTAAAAGAAGTGTTGAATGGAGCATTTTTTTCCATTTTTCCGGAAAAAAACCCGGTTTTTTTCCAAGCTTCAAAATTTCCGGAAATTTTACATCTCTAGTGCTATCCAAACCCCCCACACCAGGCTAATAACAATATTGGAGCCGCCTGATGTTCCCTGCAGCAGCGTAATGACGTCGCACAGCCCTCGAATCGGCCATTGATCTGGCCCATATCTACATGTGTGTACCCAGCTTATGAGTTCCCCACTTTGGCCAGATTTTAACCTTCTGGGTCCTATCGTGGCTGAATGTAATACATCTGCAAACCATAATAAGCATCAAATGGGCCGTTTAAATCTTTTCCATCAGCCACCATAGGCATACAGTCATATTTGTTGGGGGATCAACATGTCCCAATAAGGTATACGTCGGCTTTTGAAAGTGTTCTATTCCTGACATAAAGTATAAAATGGTTTAAACAACAAACGTACAGAAGGGAACGAAATGGAGTTGTATTGTCAGAAAACAATTGAAAAGTGTGCACGTTTATTCTTTGTGCGTGTTTTGCGTACCTACTTATACAGCCGGAATATTCAGTGTATTTTATGATTGTGTTCAATACAAAGAGATTATGCTGATTTCAGAGTCATTACAGTCCTCCATATCAATTTAGGGAGATTTTATGGAAAATACAGAGCTCATGCAGCCAGGATAATTTTCTCTTTTAACAGGATTACTCTTCAATCAGGTGTATTTATTTAATCCACAATAAATCTATTTAGCAAAGCAGTAATAAAAGTAAGCTTTACATTGAAACACAGGCCGCTGAAATGAATACTTTTTATAATATTCATTCGTTGTCCCTTCTGTACGTTGATCTTAAAGGGCAGTAGGAGCAAACGTTTGATGTGTAAAGTAGAGCTCCGGGAAAAATAAAAATGATGTACATGATGCAGTCTGTCTCTAACATTAAGGCTACGTCTCCACAGCGATGTGTGATCCGTCAGGAACCCTACATTCAGCGCAGTGCTTGGCAGGGATCACATACACAGTACCTGCCCGGCGGATGACCAGAGTACTGCACTACGTTAACCCACTGTATCAGTGGATCGGCTCAGCACCGTGACACAGCATCCGCTGAGCATCCACCAAGCACTGCGCTTAACATAGGGGGTCCCGACGGATCACAAAACTTAGTGAAAACATGCCCTATCACTGTAAGATTTCTTTTGTTAATCTTGTCAATACGTCCTTTTTTCTCAACTTTTCTTTTAACAGATGAGGCAAATGTTAAAGTAAGACTGGTCAATTTTTTAACAATTACAGGTTTGTTGACCATGACTTGATTTTACTCAACAAAATCATTCAAACATTTTTTAGTATTAGTCTATGTCAGGGGTCTGCAACCTGCGACTCTTCAGCCCTCTTTTTGTGGCTCCCTGGCTGCCAGCGAGGATCCACCTTCCCACCAGCGCATACACACTGTAAGGATAATGGACATTGCTAGTAATAACGTGTAAGATGTTCCCACCTATAAATGGTTGTGTTAAGGCCCCCATACACGGGTCAGTTTCCCACCAGATTCCGGCCCGATCGATTCCGGGCGCGTGCACGCCAAACGATCGTGCCGGAATCGTGTGCAGCCCACCTTGTCCGATCGATCAGGTCCGATTGATCAGGGGCCCAGAATCCGATCGTACAGAGAACCAACATGTTGGTTCCATCAGATTGATTCAGGGCCGAATCAGGGCCAATCAGGCACGTTGGTGGTGGACATCAGATGGATCACCAGCAGATCTGCACAGAGGAGTGTGATCGATTGGACACGGAATCGTGCCGTAATCCGTTGGACAAGGTGGTATGCAGCGATGGATACTCTTAATTGGCCGATTGATCACACCTGCGATTCCCGGCAGAATCGCCGGAATCGATCGGGTGAGTGATCAATTGGCCATGGAATCCGACACGTGTATGGCTTGCTTTAGGGTGATGCGGTCAAAACATCAGGGGTGTTTTCAGAGCTATGAAATAGGCTGCATCGACAATACAAGGTGCTTAACACGCCCTAAACATATATCGTGCCTGTCGTGCATGGGCAAATCGTGCCTGAATATGTCAGCATTACAATGGACACAAGCCCTTATCCAAGATTTGTTACCGGCTAGGTCAGGGGTGGGCAAACATTTTGACTAGTGGGCCATAAAGTTTTTTTAGATTTGACAGAGGGGCCAGAGCAAGAGCCTGTAACGACATAGGTGTCCTAAATTCTCGTAGCCCAGACAGGAAATTTAAAGTAAATATATATAAAACAATCAATAAAGGATTTGTATAGGTAACATAAACAATCATCCTCTAGAGATTATCTCCACCTATTCCAGAGAATGAGTGGAGGGGAGCTAGAACGTCTTTAACCTTCTGAGCGTCTGGCCCGAGTTAACTCGGGCTGAGTTTCATGCATCATGAAAATCAGCCCCAGTTAACTAGAGCGGCGCTCGGGGTCTCGCCGTCTTCCTACGGCGGTCAGGAGCACCGGCATGTATGCCGATGCTTCCGGGTCCGCCCCCGATCGCGTCACCAGTGACGCGAAGGGGGCAGGGGTAGGCGGCGCCATAGACCTCCGTCAAACTGGAGGGGCGTCGCTTTTCTTCAGCATAAGTCCGGCGTCTCCAGTGACGCCAGGCTTATGTTAATGACCTCCAGCTGAGCAGGAAATTTTTTCATAACCGTGCCACGGGCAATCGCGGCGGAGCACAATATGCTCCGCCGCGATTGCCCGTGGCACGGTTATGAAAAAACCGTGCCACGTGGGAAACGCTTAGAGGGTTAAACCACGGTGACAAAGGGCTGAAGTCAAAAACTAAAAGGCTGGTTTTGGCCCGGGCCTTAGTTTGCCCATTGCTGGGCTAGGTGGATGCTAGGCAGACATTTTCACATTTGTTGTTTGAAGTGGCAAATCTTTTTTGGGGCGGCACAGTGGCTCAGGGGGTTAGCACTGCTGGTGTCCCAGTTTACAATCTCAGTCCGGACACTATTTGCAAAGAGTTTGCATGTTCTCCCTGTGTCTGCATGGTACTCCGGGTACTCTGGTTTCCACATGGTTTTGGAGGGACTTTAAACCATTGTGGCAGCTCAGAGGTAAGTAAAATTGTAAATGAATTTTTAGGTGCACGTGAAGTAACCACAAAAGTATTGCTGAAGAAGCAGGCCCATAGTAGTAATGTCTTTAGGTATATAGGTGTGGGAGTAACCTCATATGAGGTGTATAGGTGTGGGAGTTACCTTATAGGAGGTGCAGAGGTGTGGGTGTAACCTCATAGGAGGTGCATAGGTGTGGGAGTAACCTTATAGGAGGTGCATAGGTGTGGGAGTTACCTCATAGGAGGTGTATAGGGGTGAGTTTAAGCTCATGGGAGTTAAAAAGCTGTGGCATTAAACTCATAGGCGGTGTATAGGTGTTCGAATTACCTCATAGAATAGGTATAGGTGTGGGAGTGACCTCATAAAAGGTGTTTAGGTATAAGAGAAACCTCATAGGAGGTCTTTAGGTGTGGTTGTAACCTCATGGGAGGTGAAAAACTGTGGGAATAAACTTATAGGCGGTGAATAGATGTTGGTACCTCATGTACCTCATGGGAGGTGTATAGGTGTGGAAGTGACCTCATATGAGGCATTAAGGTGTGAGAGTGACCTCATAGAAGGTGTATATGTGTGAGAGTGACCTCATAGGAGGTGTACAGGTGTAGAAGTAACTCATAGGAGATGTATAGGTATGGGGGTGACCTCATAGAAAGTGTATAGGTGTGAGAGTGACCTCATGGAAGGTGTATAGATGTGAAAGGGATCTCATATGAGGCGTTTAGGTGAGGGAGTGACCTCATATGAGGAGTTTAGGTGTGACAGTGACCTCATACAGATGCGAGAGGGGCCTCATAGGAGGTGTATAGCTGTAGGAGTAACTCATAGGAGGTGTATAGGGGTGGGAGTAAACTCATAGGAGGTGTATAGATGTGGAGGTGTCCTTATATGAGACGTTTAGGTGTGGGAGTGACCTCATAGGAGGTGTATAGATGTGGAGGTGTCCTTATATGAGATGTATAGGTGTGACAGTGACCTCATAGGAGGTGTACAGGTGCTAGAGTGACCTCATAGGAGGTGTATAGGTGTGGGACTAAACTAGTTAGGTACTTACAACAAGCAACTAAGCACATGTAAACAGTTATCTTTGCCATAACCCTTTTTTTAGAATGAGAAAGAAGTTTCTGTCTCTTTAACATTCTCCATTTAGCTAGTAGATTTCCTAGAAAACAAAATGTAAAGCCCAATTATCATGTAATGCTGCTGTACTTATCTCTTCAATTATGTTTAATGTAAACACTGCGAAAGCTGAACATGTCATAATTACAGAAATGTATTAAATCCAATATCCAGTTTGGTTTGCCTTTGGAAGCTAGTTAGCGTTTGCTCATATTTCAAGAGAAATAATTAGACTTGAGTGGGATCAGTAGTTCTTAAGTCTCTGTGCAGACAAGGGCGCAGGTGACTTCGGGATTAATAGAGCAGAAAAGGTTAAGTCTTAAGAAGTATCCTTCTTTCATTTCCTGACCTCATCCGTGTCTCTAAGCATCCTTGGTTACAGAAGCACTCAATCCATCAAGACATTACAGTATTCAACGCAAACCGTAACGTCACCTTATGGGAAACAAAACATACATAGAGTCACAATTGGTATATCAATGGGACCCCCTATGCATTTAACCTTGTTAGGAATTTTAATGTTTCTTTACATTTCTAGATTTCCTGTGTCTATCATTGTCTCTGTCTGCTGTCTGCTGGAGTCTCGGTGAAGACGTCATGCCTCTTAGATGTCTAGCAGATGAGTCATCATTGAGGGAAAAATACATATGGGCTTACACAATTTTCATCTCACCTGTAGAAACTCTTGCTTTTACCTGCATAGTTGGTCAGGCAAAGCTACAGCTGAACATAACAAATAAAATGTATAGCTTTATTTACATGTATACTAATATATATATATAAAATTAAACTTTGCCTTACCTCTGAGCTGGCATGGTCCTAGTGTAGGACATCACAATCCTATCCTAAATATATACTTACTTACTGTTCCCTGGAACCATTTGAGAGATTGTATATTTATCTGCCAGGCTTCCAGGGCTAAATTGTGAGTGGCCACTGGGGGCGCCATACAATGGCTTTCAGTGGGCAAACCACTACATACAGAGCGTGATCTGCTATTTTCCTGGCTACCGCTTCTCTGGCTTTACAATAAAAACTCAAAAAATCTTGGCAATCAAAAATTTTTTAAAAAGTGTATAAATGATAAAGTGATTTTGTTTGTATAGCTATTTAACCTCCATAGCGGTTGAGACGAACCCTGTTCGTTCGCAGTTCAGGGTCGCCCCAACCGCAGGGGAAGCCGGCATTGGGTACACCCGATGCCTCCCTGGAAAGCTGCAGCGAATTTCTTCATCACTGCAGCATTTCCGGGGTTTCGGCACCGCCCCGATCGCATCACAGTGACGGAAGGGATCGCATCACGGTGACGATGTTAATAGAGGAGCGCCGGCTTTCCTGCCCACACAGCCGGCGTCAATAATGACACCGGCTGTGTGGAGAGCAGCGGAGGGAGGGAGTGAGTGACATTTGCCCGTACGGATACGGGCAGTGCGCTAGGAAGGTTAATGTGTTGGAGCTATAATCTCAACTCAGTCTGCAATATCAACTTCAGCCACCAGGGAGCACTTGCCGAAGCTCCGTGCATGTCTCCCCTCTTTGTGTAGTCGGCTGATGTGCTTAGGAAAAATAATTAAGGTATGCAGAGCTAGGTTTAAGTCCATTTTGCATACCAGCGTACTACCTTTGTTCATCCCTGCTTATAACCTGATCCGTAGAGTACAGGTTTGCTTTATTATTAAGTGACACTATTGTTTCAAGCCATATCTGGGTTAATTCATGCTGAATTACTAATTATTAGATGTGGTATTGTCTATGGATGACTACCTCATTCACACCCTACAGCAGAAGTCAATGTAATTTCACACACATTTTCCCAGCCACCCAGCCTCCTAAAGGCCCAATTCCTCCAATAAAAAGTATGTTGCCTTGCCTTCCTGTTCTCCTTACCTCTCTGAAGACCAGTGAAGCCAACAATCATGATCACTAGAAAGCAGAAGAAAAACTCTTAACCAAGAGGTCATCATAAAGGCACCCAAAAATGTGTTCATGCTCTGTTAGTACCCTCTTCCACAGGTCCAATGTTTTCTTGGAACAGAATAATGTAGTTACAGATAACACTTGGTATTATGCATTGGCATTGTGCTGGTAAACTCTGCAGCACTGATTTCCCCCCATTTCATCAAATAAGAATAAACAACGAAGCACACGGCAATATCAAAATTCCCTTCACCCAACTTATCTACTTGGAACCCTAGATGCTGCGCAGCTCATATATCACCATACTCAAAATTCAGGGGGTGTAATTGTAATGAGGTTTTGCCCAGTGGTGGGCAACTGAGTTCATGTGGAGGGCCACAAGTGCGGCCCTCATCATCACTAAAGGGTCGCACAGACAGCAGGCAGATACAGAAGACATTACTTTTAAATTTTTTATAGAATTTAGTTTTTTTATTTATGCTTCAAGCATTAGGGAACACTAGTATAGTAATGCACATTTTGTGTCATGTATACAGTAGTGTTGAGCTCGAATATTTGAATGTCGAATATTTTTCACGAATATCGGCAATTCGAGAATTCGCCAATATCTCGAATATCTCAGCGGATATTCGCAATTCCGAATATTCGCAATATGGCCATGTATTGCGAAAATAATATTCGCATTGCGAAAATAAACATAGCGTGTTACCATTCATTTTAAAGATTTTCACGATGCGAATATGATTTTCGCAATTGCGATTATGATTTTCGCAATCCATGGTATTACCGCGAATATTCGAATTTCCGAATATAGAATCGAATATTAGTAGAATTATTCAGGAAATATCACGAATTTGAATATTGCCTATGCTGCTCATCACTAGTATACAGTATCATCAACACCTTTGATGATATCTATAGGGATACATAATCTATGATTCAAGTAAAGGACTGAAGGGGGCCTCTGAACAACACCCAAAGGGCCGCATGGGTTCTGGGCAGCCTGGGTTCTGGGCAGACTGCCATTGTACTTGATCCCTTGACACAGCTGAAGGACGCTCTTCGAGTGACCGTGCACATACAACCTGGGGAGCGCTATAGATGCTGCATCAGACATTCACCAAAAAGAGGACTTTAAAGGTATATACCAGGAAAACCATAGTGTTGCAAAGAATTTCTTTGTTGGTATTTTGGAGTTTATTCTATGTTTAATATATATTTTTTTTGTTTAGGGTTTAATAACCCTCTAAAGGTGGATATACACGGGTCGATACCCGTTAAATCGATGAACACTGAAACACAGCGTGATGACTTCACACTGTGCTTGAGTGCTTGGCCATTGAACGGAGAACCGATGCGCACCACTTTGCGTAGTCGATCCTGTTTAATACTTGGGTAGGGACCCTCGGTAATGGCAATGGAACAAGGATTCACCAACAAGTTGGTTCCCTGTTCAGAAGTGCTTAATCAAAAGGGTGGATACAATCGATTCTTGACCAATCCACCACCATAGCTAAAGCTATGTCCCCACTTGAGCAATCTCCCACGATCCTTATTGCTTTTTTGCAGCCACGATCAGGTGCGACCAGGGCCCCTGATCTCGCCCATAGAGAATGAATGTGGAAGGTTTTAAAAATTGCATCCCACGATCAAGAGTGGTAAGCCACATTTTAGATTGCATGCAGATCACAGCCCATCGTGGCAGTGGGGATGAGACCATTCAAATGAATAAGCGGGTGAATTGTTCGGGAATCGATTAAAAAAACGACCCATGGATTGGGTATTGGAATATACCCGTAGGTGTTACAGCGACCATTCAAACCACAACTTCTTTTTCTCCCGCAGTAAACGAGAACGTCTGGACGGATTCCTCTGTGTGACGCCTCTCCTATTCCCTTCTTCTAAATTTGATACCCAAGTCCCATAACGTTTGCAAGATTTGTGAAATGAGTTACTACTTCAGCTTACACACCTCAGTGGGCATAGAATATTTCAGTTACTCTCAAGGCTCGACTGTCAAGAAAGCTTAGTTCCTACACTTACATGAAATGATAATTCACTTCAGTGAGTGTCACATTTATCACAAACCACATTATTCCTGTCAGAAATGTGAAAATAATGAGGTCAATACACTGCACACTGTAATGGAGTAAGATGTGAAGCTCTTATATTGCTTGGACTCTGACAACAACAATGGCTTGTCAGCCTAAAAGATCATTCTGCAATTTTCCAGCTCTGTTTTTAGATCGGAGAAAGGTAGCATTAGAATCGGCAAACCTACTGGCGGTATTGGGGCCTTTTCTCTTTGGAATATAATCCGCATTTACTACAAAGTAATGTTTTTTAAATTGCTTTAGTTTGAGGTAGAGATGTTCACATTGACCTGTGTAACAAATCAGCAGAGCAAGGTGTAATAATGGAAACGATTTGATGGCTTTATTACCTGAGCTCTTAAGCTAGCCATACACATGTCGGATTCCATGGCCAATTGATCACTTACCCAATTGATTCCGGCGATCTCAGCGGGAATGGGAGCTGCAATCAATCAGCCACTTAAGAGGATCCGATCGCTGCATACCACCTTGTCCGAGTGATCGCGTCCAATTGATCGGGGGCTCAGAATTGGATCCGACAGAGAACCAACATGTTGGTTGGACGCGATCACTCGGACAAGGTGGTATGCAGCGATCGGATCCTCTTAAGTGGCTGATTGATTGCAGCTCCCATTCCCGCTGAGATCGCCGGAATCAATTGGGTGAGTGATCAATTGGCCATGGAATCCGACATGTGTATGGCTAGCTTTAATCTACATTTTATTGTTTATTCATTGTCTTTGGTGTAACACTTGTTTTACCTCAACTTAACACAATGAAACCAATTAATGCATGAAGGTGATATACTACTCCTCAAATATTATTTGTGTTTGTAAACAGTAAAGGCCCCCACACACGTAGGGAGCGGGGGGCCGACAGATGAGTGGTGGAGTGCAACGTGATGATGTCATCAAGCTGCACTCCGTCGCTCACCCCTTGTGTGTCGGCCGTTAGTTTGGCTGGGGACGCTGTTCTCCATTCAAACGAATGGCATTGGCCAAAGATTTGGGGCGAAGGGGATCATGTGGGGATCCGCTGCCGATTTTGCAGTCGGCAGAAAAATCGCTATATGTGTGGGGGCCTTAAGACCTTTTAAAAAATAATGGGCAATAGATATTTTACTACAGAGTGTATTGCTAAGGGATCACCAAAAAGGACCCCAGACACGTAGCGAGCCGTGGCCGATTTTTCTGCCAACCGATGTGCGTGCACACACTCTCCAAAATTGGCCATGGATTGCAGGTGCCCACATGGGCTGACAAATCCCTTCGCCCCAAAGCTCGGTCGCCAGAGAACGGACATGTCCATAAATCTCTGACTGATGCCACTAGTTTGAATGGGGACCGGCATCCCCATCCAAACAAGCGGCTGGCACACAAAGGGTGCCTGCCGATACTCTGAGCGATGGAGTGCAGCGTGATGACGTCACTGTTGGCCCCTGCTCACTACGTGTGTGGGGGCCTAAAGGGTAACTAGGTGAAATGTTTAATCAGTCATGCTTAACTAATGTATGATACATTGGCCCTTTTGCCTTTGGCACTTCCTGAAGATAATGAACTGGTGGCACATTGTAGTTGTAAACTGTTTTTTCCAGTTGATTTGGGAAGCTTTGCCCACCCCAAGCATAATTTTTGATGATTGTGGGCAGAGCCTGCCAACATGACTGTTGCTTATTAGAATACATCCGGAGAATAAGCCCAGGTGTGTTTGTCATTGCCACCGGCAATTGGCATTGGTCCATAACTATGTGTATTTTTCTGTTCTGGTGTTGTTTGTGTGAACCCGCTGATTATTTATTATAATAAACTGGTCCCACAACTTATTTTCCTATTATGACCTCTATCATGGCCTCTTGCAGCTGGATAGTCACAAAGGCTTTAATGAGTTCAAAGGTCTGCTTGAGTCTAAAGATGATCATTCACGGCTCAATTCCCCAGGGTTTGTTTGAGGAATCAATGTGCACCACCTTAGCGAATCGATCCCTGGATGATTCCATGGGTCCCCATCCAAAGTAATGGCGATTGAACAGGGAAATACCACCATTATGGTTCTCTGTTCAGTCGATATTTTGTTGGAATGGGATCGATCATTTGAAACTTCATTATACTACCTCAAATTCACATGTTCACAAAGGTCACATGTTTCTTGTCATTAGAGAGGGTAGCAAAATTTCCCTCCCTTTCTCTATCTCCTCCTTTTTTTGCATATTTGTGCCCTTTCTAATAAAAGATCAAAACAACCAACATATTTGTGCCTATTGCACTTACCATATTTTTTGGCTATAAGATGCACCCAGTTTTAGGGCAGAACTAAAAATCAGAACTATAGTATTTAATATATAAGTTGTCACATCTA
>CM070035.1:155779078-155794457 GCA_036250615.1 Ptychadena robeensis | reverse complement strand
CACTGTAGGTACTGGTGGAACATGTGAATTCCTCACCCCAAAACTTTCTTGGGCTAACCCAACTTTACTTTTTTTCTAAGCAGTAAAATGCACTTTAACCTGTCTTTAACCTTCTCTGTGTGCCAGAGATATGGTACATTTCATAGGGTA
The DNA here is from genome assembly GCA_036250615.1 of Ptychadena robeensis. Taxonomy (NCBI): domain Eukaryota; kingdom Metazoa; phylum Chordata; class Amphibia; order Anura; family Ptychadenidae; genus Ptychadena; species Ptychadena robeensis. The sequence goes on along the minus strand of CM070035.1, from coordinate 155,794,307 downwards.
TAAATAAGGCTGTATAACCCAGGTGGAGAGGTATTGTTGTCTTGAAAATCAAGTGGAGAATGGTCTTTAATCCCAAGGCTCTGTTAAAGGAGGAGTCCGGCTATCTCAAACCTTAGCCCGGTAGAGAATTGACAGGTCGATGGCAGTGATGATCTTTGCGGTCCCTCAGGACTGGTGGATAGGCCCAACCAGTCCTGGTAAGGTCCACAGGAACTTGGCACAAGTGCTGCAAGCTGGCAAAGACCATGGGCCCCTCCTATCAATCATGCTTATACCATGTATGAAACATCAGCACCTCCCCTGTTACTGGGCGGAAGCCCTATACTATACAGTGAATTTTCAGAATAGCATTGTCTCATTACATGAGCTAGTAGACCTAATGGAATTTAACATTTATTACTGGGAGCCTTAACTTGCTTAGGGTACTGGTAATCCTTAATATATTGCTATCTGACTAGCCTGCCTACTGAGTTATAAACATGAAAATAAAACATGTATTCAGCTTTAATCTGGAGATTCCCCCATAGTATTTTTCCATCTGCTGCTAGATCTGTTTCTGCATCTTCGCATGATGGACAGCATTATTCAGCCCACTTTCTCTGAGCCCAGGTCGTGGCTTGTGACCAGTCAGTAAATAGCAAAGCAGCACAGTTATGAGCTTATCTTTCTGCCACTCTGCTGTATCCTTCTTCATCAAAATGTTGCATGCACTGCTTCTTCCTCTTACAAACACGCTAAACGATGTATTAAAGATTACTGAGCTGCATTAAGTTGTATCTTTTATATCTGCTGTGGAGTTCAGCTTTGAGGGTTTAACAGAAATATTCCGGATGTAAACAGAGACGCATAATAAGATCTATAAGTAACAAGATGTAGAATTTGTAGACAACGTATTTCATGTGTTGTAACATATACAGTGTGTGTGTTTGTATGTTACACTTCTATAATTACATACGTATTATTTCAATATGAATATAAATTATTTTCTTCCTACACTTTAAGTATCGGGTTTACTGCTGTGTTTCCACCTTTTATAAAACAATCATCAAGGCGTGCGTTTGCATCCATTCACGAGAATAATTTTTAAAAGCTGGAGAATCACTCTTTGAATTGAAAACGAGAGATGTTTTCATGCCTCAACTGGCCAACTAAAAGCTTTGTAATGTATGACAATGTCTTCAACACCTAACATTACATACACCTTGTTTACAGGAGTGGAATAAATGAAAACAGTAGGAGAACACTGATGATGGGTTATTACTTGCATGTTTGCATTTGATGACGGCTAACTTTGTTAGAATGTCTTATCTGCCAGGCGCTGCGTTCCAGCAGTTTGTACACGACCAGACAAAAATTTTACCGGTTGTTGTGTTTAGAATACCTGAGTTCTTCTTTAATATTTTTTATTACGCCATAAACAGTACATTGATAGTATGAATGTGTCTTGCAACAAAAAAGTTAAATATTTTCTGATCTTTTGTTACTGATACTGAAAGGTAAATTAAAGGCTAGGGCTCCACTATCCATTAAATCCCTGCGTTGGACGTAGGGACATTAACGGAGTGCTCGAGCCACCCATTGACAGCGATGGGGCTCTGTCTCCACAGCCCTTCAGAGCTCCAAATCCATCTTTCCGAGCCTCCGTCACGTTGATGCGCATCCACAGGAATGCAACGAAGTCTTGCGTTGACATCAGTGGATACCAGCACATAGTGGAGCTCTAGCCTAAAGGTTATTAACATCTCTGGTGTCCCATTATTTAGAGAAACCGATTCCCAAACCGATATGAAATATACAACCTGATTATTCCTCCCCCCGTACAGGCGAATGGTGAGGGCTCACCTCCCCGGCATCATCACTGACGTCAGGGACAAGTGAGCCAAGTGTAGGCCTACATAGAGGAACAGGGCAGGCACAGCTAGAGGAGGTAAGCTTCCCAGATTGTAGGTTTGGGTTACCACTATTTATATTGTAAAACTACCCAGAGCATACCTGTCATGTTTTCCCTTATCTACTAAGTGGAAACGTACAGAAAGTGATGTTGCGGAGTGTCACTATATGTGCTAGAACAATTTTTTTTCTTTTGTAATGTCCCACAACATCTTCAACAGTTTTGGTGATGATAACAATTTAATCCCAAATCAGCTTGTGGAAGTTTCACAATCTCTATTTCTAAAGCTAGCCATAGGCATCTCGATTTCCCAGAGATCATTTTTTTAAACGAACGTGGCATGCGATTAAGTCTTCAATCATAAGTCATACATCAATCGAAAAGTGCACCATTTTCGGGATCCAAATAATTGCCGATCAACCACCAATCTGTGCTCCTGATTGATTGGTGATGTAACTAAAGATAGGCAACACAAAAAATCATAAATGATGGGAGTGGGATATCGCCTCCATGGGTCGATCCATAGAAACGATCGCAAGTCTCTAACAACGTCTTTAACCTCATGATCGATCTACTAAAATTTTCAGATATGTCCGTTCCCTGCACGATAGCGAATATTGGCTATTCGAGAACTCTTTTTCAAACAACAAATTTTGCGAATATGGCGGCGGATATTAGCAATTTTGAATATTTGCGATATTCGCCATTGGGATGCTTATGGGCATTGATTGCGAATATATATAATATATTTTCACAATGCGCAATTGCAAATATTCGCGAATATTAGTAGAATTATTTGCAAAATATCGCAAATTCAAATATTGCCTATGCCGCTCATCACTAGTAGTAACGGAATCACTCGTTAGCTTCTATTGCACACACTTCTATAGGAATTCATAATTAATGGTTTACTAAGGAAATCATCTGTTTACTGTGCTACTAATTGGAAGTCTTTTTTTTAATTGATAGGGTAAAATGTGATTTCTTTGACCTAAGAAATAAGACTCTATGTATGACAATACACATAATGAAACTAGGCATTAACTGGTTGTGTTTTACATGGCTTCACAACCTGATGCTTTCATGATCTCCTAATTGTGATATTCATGGTGAAAGAAATCAAGATAGCAAATTCTGATTCCCTCCAAATGCTCCAGCTTGGTGCAGTCAGTGAGTGCTCCTTCCATGATCCAGTGACAGGCTACGCCAGCTCCCAATTCCAGATATCATCTCTGCCAGGAGGTTTGGCTAAACTGCTGTGTGCTATGAAGCTAGTAAGAACTCATGATCCAGAGCTGCTTCATACAAAAAAAATGGTATTGCTGCACTTATATTGCAATGTATTCCAACATTAAAAATATTACTGCAAAAGATATTGCCGAGCAGCCAGCTATATTGGTCTACAGCACCCATTTAGGTTTAAAGCTGGAAATTTCCTATCATACTTACCGTAATTTTCCTTTCCTGACGTGCTCCATGTCAGCATACAAAATGGGGCGGAGCCAAATGGAAGGTATCAGAACCATAGCATATTATTTTACTGTTTTATGAGTTAGTTGCTTTATTATCATGTATGGAGTAAAAAAGAATTGTTACTATTTTATTTCATAGGTTTTATTTTTTGGGGTGACTTCTCTAATGTGCAGAATTAGTGGTTCATTCTCTAATTATATTACCACAAGTCACTTCAATGTGTTAATTGGTATTTTGATGACTTCTATATCTTTTTTTATATAGGTTATTTTTATTTAGGTTCCTGCCTATTGCTTTTTTATAGATCTGTCAAAGATGGGTTGGCTGCCCTTGCTTTATATTATATGGAAGAGAGGCAAAAGACAACCTGTATCTCTGAGCAGAGCCCATTGCAACAGGATCTCAGTATAATAGGTTCAATGGAACCCAATTGCCATTATGTTGTTTCAAAAGCTGTCTCAGATGACCAACTAGCCCAGAAGTTAGCATTGGACTGAACACACCATGAGTCCACCAGTCCACCAATGCTAACTTCTAGGCTAGTTGGCCATCTGAAGCTTTTGAAGCAACATAATGGCAGTTGGGTTCCATTGAATCTATCATACTGGGATCCTGTTGCAATGGGTTCTGCTCAGCTTATAATGGTTCACCATACAATGACATGGAACTAAAATCACTCACTAAAAGTTATAATTATTGTCCTAGATGCTTTATTATTGTCCTGAGGAAGCCCAGAGAAACAAGGTGAAACATGTTGACAATTAAGTGGTAACGCAATGCATCTTGACTTTGCAACTTCAACTGAAAGTCCGCTGTGATTTTTAACCTCCCTAGCGGTTGAGACGAACCCTGTTCGTTTGGTGAACAGGGTCCTGTCAACCGCACAGGAAGCCGGCGGCGGGGAGACCCTATGCCTCCCCGGAAAGCTGCAGCGATTGTCTTCATCGCTGCAGCATTTCCGGGTTGGCGGCCATAGACCTCCATGTTAATGGAGGAGCGCCGGCTTTCCCTCTCACGCAGCTGTTGTCAGTTATGAGCTCCGGCGAGATGCCGGAAACGACAGGCAGTGTACTCTTGATCGCCCATATCGTGCCATTGTAAACGGGCGGTGCGCTAGGAAGGTTAAGTATAATAAAATTGGTGGTTTGATGCTGATATCTTTTTATTATTTGCTTTGACTTTTGTCTATGGAGTAACTGTGCGGTGGGAAAACTTTTGTGGCACAGGTTCCTGAATTATGGAATTTCAGTTCTGCTAGAATTGTGCGCTCTTTTAACAGCTTCATTTACTAATAAATATAAAATAAACAATAAACATAAGTTGTTTCTCAAAACCCCAAATGGCAGCATACCAGAGCTCATGCACCCCATAACACATACAATAGGGTAAATTACTTTTACAGGCTTTATAGACCAATGAAATACTGTTTTTTTAAAGAAAATAAAATTGTATTTAATGACATAATGCATATGAAAGCGGCTAGAATTTAGGCTAAGGCTCCGCTAAAATCCCTGTGTTGTTAGCACACTGCACAAGCGGCCAATTGACAGCAATGGGGCTATGTCAGGGCTGTCTACACAGCCTCCGATCCATCAGGCCCTGCCCCGCTGACATAAATGCAATGGATGATGCCACCCATTGCACGTTAGTAATACTTCAGCCCGTTTATTTAAAGGCGCTATGTAGTGCATCCGATAACGTCGCTCTAATGGAGAGGAAAGGGTGGGCTTGAACTCGTTGAATATGCTGATGTCCGCAAATCCAAGCGCATAGTGGAGCTCTACCCTTAGCATATGTTTTTCAATATGTTGATGAGAAGGGATCTCATTTTTGGGAGGGGGGTTAAATATTTTTATTCAAACTTTTCAATAAAACAAAATAAATGAACTTAAAATACACACCAATACAACAAAATGAAGAATTACAATATAATTACAAATCTGTGTTTATCAACTAAATAATGAAGTTCAGGCTTGTTCTGTAATAAGTTTTATTTTTTTATTTTAGTCGGATCATTAACAAATCATCCTTTTTACCTGAATCAGTTGACAAAAAGTTATTAAAATCGAAGGAGAATCATTAAATGGAAGGAGTTGTGATCAGACTTGTTGGTAAATTTCAGGCGATATTTAAGTTTTGATCGATTGGGAGCATCAATGCTCCTTTGAAGCATCGGTTGGATTTTAATTGAATCCCACTGTTCTGGTATGATCAATTGATGTTAGACTGACTAGACTCCATATTTAAACTGCACAAGCTGATCGAACTAAAGAGCGATGTATCAAAAGTTGATGTGTGTATGGCCAACTTTAGACACCTAATGTGTCCTTCAATGTCTTGCTCTATTACCACTAGTGATGGCCAAACTATCCGCAGTTTGGCCGCAAACATGACTTCGTTCACTGGTGGAAAGAAGTTTATTGTTCTTTTGCTAGCTGGATCAGGAGCGGAAAGATCTGACCAGAGGAAGAATTCTTTTACTAGAGACTCCGGTCTTCTAGTGAAAAAATCGCTGAAGATATCCGGTGATCGGGACCAGGAACTGTACGTTCCAGGTCCTGGAAGTGGCGTCAGATGTCACTTCCGTTTTTTCCGATTCAAATTCCCTGCAAACAGGCTGGAAATTTACAGTTCACAGTGAACAGACAGACGTGGCTGATGTTCGCCCATCACTAATTACCACACTGTCTGTTGGAAAGTCAGCATTAGGCCTACACTCCATTGGGCATACTGGACTCATCAGCCTTACACATTCAGGATTCTCAGTGAGTGGCATGGGTGTGATTTCCCCTGGTTTAGGGCATGCTATACACTGCATTTATAATATTTAAAAAATGTGCCTGAAGAAAACATGACTATGCTTTGTATGTATCAATAGATTTTCAATGGACGTGTCCAACATTGCATCCATAAACAAGAAGAACGCACAGCTCTATGTTGTTATTTATGCAACGCCGCTATGACGCAGCTGTGTATACATGGTCCATACAAAATATGGTCAGAGTCTTCCAGGATTTTGACACATGTGGAACCTAGGCCTTGAGTCCAAATTCTAGTTGGTGAAAAGTACCATACAATAGAAGGATTTGACGAAACATGGAGTGACATTGTCTAAAGGTAGCCACCCACAGGTCGATTTTCCACGCGACTTTTGACAGATCGATCACTGCGCGCATTGGCAATCGATCGGCAGTCAATCGGGTTCTGATCACCCTGAACGATCGACCCCAAAAAATCGGAATGGACTAAAAATCGGATCGGACAATGAACCGACGTGTTGGTTTTTTGGTATGTTGGTGGACCCAAATAGCCCTATTGCAGCAGCCTTTCCGATCAATGGATTTTGTGGAATCGGCCATTTTGGAGATCGGCTCATGTCCAAATCAGCCACAAATCGGATTACCAAGGTGGTGTTGCATCTATTCCCGATCCGATCAATTGCCGATTCCTGATCGCAAGAAAGATTGGATCAGCAATCGATCGGCATTTGATCGCTGACAAATCGACCTGTGTATGGCTACCTTAAGTGTTGTATAGTGTGAAATCTCTCTATTAACATGAGATTTGTTAACTAAATCTTCACTTCGGTTACACTCAGAGTTGAGGAGGAAAAACAACCTCCGTTTTATTTTTTATGTAATCACTTTGTGATGAGTTTAAATAACTATGTATGCCGAGTGAACTAAAACCTAAAAATGAAACCCAATTTTTGCAAAGTGCATGTATTTAAATGGTGATGGTTAAACGTGTATATTATAAGAAGTATTGAATAATTTCCACGAGTCGAAGGCCCGGGGGCGGTAGAAACTAATTGCTGTTCTCATAGTACATCTTGAATAAGAGGAGAAAAAAAAAGGCTGGTTTTATTCCAAAGACTTCACATTTTTTCTAGTTCAGCATTACCCACACTTGCCTACTAGCTTTTTTAATCATATATTCAGTTTCAATTATAAAATATTTATGCCTACTAGAAATAGCTAAACATCTCTTAATGGACGGATTTTCTTTCTTTTTTTTTGAAAGTAAAAAGATGTTCGGAGCTGAAAGCAGCAGGTGTGGCTTTAATCTTTAATAGGTCACCTTCCCAAGCGCAAAGGAAGCAAGCTGTTATTGATCAAAGCGGTTTTGTTGGCTGCTTCTCAGATTATTGAGTGACAAACTTTATTGAATTTGACTTAACAGAAGTCACAAGACAGCTGAAACAGAGGAGCTTTGCCCCGTCATCAGAGTCACTTTGCGACAGCTAAGGAGCCCGAGCTAGGAGATGGATACGGAGCTGTGAGCTCGCCCCTTGGAGATTAAACGGAGATCTCCTCTAACAATTCCCGAGCCTGTCAACAGAACCAATTAGATTTTCAAGCGGCAGACAAGAAGGGTGGCACTTGAAGACCTTTTCTGCTTTAGGTTGGAGGCTTTTCAGACTTCAGCGCTATGACATTGATGATGACACGTTGAGTATTGGTTGGTTTCAAGACAAGTTAAATTAGCAGTCTTGAAATCGCTGTAACTGTCTCCCAGCCTCTCACTGTTGCCATATACAGTGGATTCTGTCAGGAGCTGGTTGATGATTTAATAGTCTTTCATGAGTGAATTTGAGCACTCTCCCTCTTTGTGTTTATGTGTAGTTGTCATGCTTAAAATATTCATATGAACCTATGAAATATTTATTTGAAAGAGCATTTTGCACAGGTCAGCAATAAAGCTTCTGATGCCAGCCGGCTTTTTTTTTTTTCTTCTCTTGTATTTATTTTTTATATTTTTTTTCTCTTTTTGCTGCCCTAAGCAGTTATTTTTTTAGCCTCTGCTTACCAACTGTTTTATGACCATGTTCAAAAATGTTTTGAATTCCGTTTTTCATTTAAAGGGACAGTTGAGATGGGTGCAGTCAAAAGATTTTTTTAAATAAAAGTTTCATGGTTGTTTTAAAGGGCATTGCCAGTTAAAATGCTATGCTTATTTATCCTTTTTGGGTACCTGAGAATCAAGGATATAGGCATCCTAGTTTATCCCATCCCATTACCATCCTAGTTATTGATTTATAGTGCTATGCTTCCATTAATATTATAGTATAGTAAGTAAGTGAGAGGGTTCTTATTGTATTTACAAAATCCTCTTTAATTATACCTTCTACGGAATATCGAAATGATCTTTCAGATACCTATAGCTGTGTATAGACGTACAGATGTATACATCACTTGTTCTATTTATTGGAGGAGAGGACAAGTGGGTGGCACTCCAAAGGAAACTGCAGCAATGTCATTTATGTATTTGCGAAGGTGGAATGCTAGGCAAGAGACACCAACACCTGTACAGATGATTGCTGTAAGCCCTCTAGAGTAACAATTACCCCCGCTAGCAGTGTCTTCCAGTGTAGCTTGGAGTAGATTTTACCCCCCTAGTGGTTAGTCCATACTTTTTCCCCCTCACATCCCTGGCCTCATCGATGATGCTGAGGATGTGAGGAGAAAAAGCAATGTTGCCTGCCCACATCCTTGGCTTCACCGATGACATCGGAGAGCTGGACCCTCAATAATCGCCTAGTTTGCTGGGGACAGGTAAGTAACTCAAAGTTTGTTTTGTAAAACGACCTTACCCCGAGCTAGGTAGGTTAATTAGTCCTCTGTTACAGTGGAACTTTCTGGGTCCACCTTGATGATGTCATTCATGGCACGGAAAGACAGGGGGGGGAGGTGTGTCATTGACCGCCATCTAAGGAATATTGTGTCACATTTCTTCCAGGAAATCCCTGGTGTGAACGATGAAGCCGATGATGTGTAGGGGGGAGGCAAACACTGGCAAAGGAGGTTAATAAAAAACGAACCCATGAAATGAACCCACTCATCTGAGTTGGAAATGGTGTCATCCCAGTGTGGATCACCTCTACATATCATTGATTTAATGAGTGAGGCTGCCAGCGGGAGGTCTAGGTAATCCAAGTGGTTGAACAGAGTAGGTGAGGATAGCCTTTCTTAAAAGTAATAAGTGCTGTCAAACCCACAATTCCATTTGACTTGTAAATAGTTGGGACATTAGCAGAGTCATGGGTCCAGTTATAAGAATGACCATGTACAGCTTTAGGGATTTAATGTCCACCTTAATGTTAATAATGCCTTGGTTGAACATCCCACCTCTAAATTATTTGCATATTTTTTAAACCAAAAAAAACTGTATTTTCCACCTACAGAATGTCAAGTGTATTCTAATTCTTGGAAAAAAAATAAACGGGAAGGTAGCTTTTTCATATTGCCTTTCTTTTAGAAAAATGTCTTTATTTTCTCCTCTGATGTACGGCAAATGTAAATACAATGTCAAATATCTCTATTTCATCTGTCTGAACTTTACATTCGTAAGTGTTTCAAGATGCCTTTTCACACCAAATCTAGTCGTACTCTAGGTTTAGTGGCTTTTTCATATAGAACTGGCAGCCGTAACCATCTTATAATGGAGTGTATGATTGCTGAGCAGCAATTCTGCGAATGCACTCAATTTTAACCTAGTCATTTCAATCTGATGGCAGCAAGTGAAACTAAATCAGACCTTTGAGTAATGGATTGTTTACAAGTCCCAGACTGAACCTGTACAATGTTTCAACTTTTCTTTTTAAACATTTATATATTTATTTTGTTCCATCTGAACTCCGGATTTATAGCTGAATATATCATTAAAATACATATAGGTTATCTGCTTTACCTGCTAAATGAGGTGACTGTCTGCCCTATCAGTTTTGACATATCTACATCCTTACCAGACTGCAGCCATCCCAGTGACCTGTGTTTTCTCTACGGATGTTACGTAAAATAGTTTGGCCAGCTTCCTTCCTATGGCCTGTGATTGGACAATAAAGGGACCACCCCTGAGGTCATCACTGTCCAACATCCTCCAGTTTGCATGTTCATTTGTGTGTAAATAAAGCTCCTCCTTCTCCCAATTTCAGTTCGGTCCAACTCAAACACAAAGTGGACTAATCATAATAACGTGGACAAAGATATGGGCCAACCTTGATATTTATTTCAAAAAATATCTACAATTGTGGATGTTTTTCCTTCTCAGCAGATATCACAAAGAATCTTTTCATATTGAAGCATTGAATGTGGACTAAGCAAAACACATGTTTGTGTCTGTTGCTTCTGAATTGCATAGCAGGCACAAAAAGGAACCATGTGGTGGGATGTTCATATTTGTAATATTCAGCTTAAGGTGGTAGGAATTGTGTCCATACCTGGAGGTGCCTTGAGATCATGTAAGCTTCACACTGGTTGATTTTCCCAAGACTGAAAAAGATGCTAAGTGATAATAAAATTATATTGAAATCAAATATACAAGAACACCCCTTCGAACTGAAACACAATTGGGCGAATATATTGATAAAATACCATGTGCCACATCCCATGACTTGAATATCCAAAAATGTATGAGAACAACGTCCAGAAAACACTGAGGCTGAACCCTAGTGGGGATTTTTAAGGCACCATAAGTCAGAAACCAGTAGTAGTAAAAAAAAACAAATGTTGGACAGAGCACAGGGCCAATTAATCTTATAAATAAACATAATATATAATTGATTATAAAATAATCAAATCAGTAAATATCAGTCACAATCATGTCAGTGGTAGTTTCCCAAGGAAGCATTAACACTAACTGTTCAGTGCTCCCGACTGAGGTATCAAGCCGACCAAGGGGACAGGGGAAGGATCGGGCACTCTACGTAGGTTCACACAGAGGGTGGTGCAGGGGCCCCTGCCCCACAATCCACCATGTCTGGTAAGTACCCCAGGGGTGGGAATGGGTCTGACGTTCCGCCACCCTGTCCCACTAACTGTTGGATCTATATGAAAAGTAGGTGAACATCTATTTAACCTCCCTAGCGCACCGCCTGTACCGCACCGTTTTTAACAGTGTGGTACAGGCAATGGCAGCAGTGTACAAGGTACACTGCCTGCCATTTCCTTCCTCCCCTCTCCACACAGCCAGTGTCATTCATGACACTGGCAGTGAGGTCTGGAGAGCAGAAGCCCCTCCATTAACATGGAGGTCTATGGCACTGCTCACCCTCGCCCCCTTCCTCGTCACCGTGACGCGATCAGCATCGCCGTAGCTTTCCGGGGATATTCGGCTTTCATGGGAGCCCAGCTCATCCAGAGTTTGTTCTTCACACAAACTCTGGACGAGATGGGCTCGTGATGAACACTAAGGAGGTTAAATATTTATAAGTCAAAACAACCCATAGCTGATTGTTCACTCTGTGTTCACACACACGTTGTAAGGAGAGGGGGTTCTAAGGTCCCCTTCTTTTATTAGGTCAAAGTCATTAGGTCAAGTCTGTATTGATATAGTCATTATTTACATCTTGAGAACCAAGGGGAACATACAGAACTTCCCTTCATCACTCCTGCTCCCATCTTTTTATATAATAACCCCCTATCTGTAATCAGTTGGTCAAAAGGGCAGTGAAAGTGACATGCTTACCCCCTGTGCTGTGGGTCCCTTACCTTAGTGAAATGGAGTTGCTTCTGTCAAAGGAGGGGGAGGACATATCCCCTGCCCAGGTTCTGTAGTCCCAGCATGTCAGTCCTGCCTTTACTCCCTGTCCACTATATCATCCAGTTCGGAGATGCCATGCAGGTTGAGAAGTGTAACACCCAATAACCCATCCCTAATCTACTATAATCTTAATGTTTTGAACATGTGACACATATACTTTTTATTTAACTGCAAGGGCTTGGCCCTAAGAATTAGCAGGTCAAGTGACCTGTGATGTCACTGCTGCATTCAAGGTTGGAAAATTTGCATAACATTGGAAACCTTTCTTAGATAATTCTCAGAAAGAATTTAAAATAGATAATTAAAAAGGGTTTCTGCTTTTTATTAATAAAACTCAATGGGGGGCTTAGTTTCTGTGTATGAACTTCGTACGTACTCACCCTTTGGCCTAATTCACCGCAACACTTGTTAGGTAATCAAATGGAACTACTGAGTCTTCAGGCAAGTTCCTAGTACTTAAGCAAGCAAATCGGAGGGTGGCATTTGGAAATATGGAAGCAGCAGGCAAGTAAACAAGAGCAGCAATCAAGAATGTTGAATAATACAATCTTGATTGTCACTGCTCCTCCATGGAAAGGTCCTGCAGGAACCTTTATGGTGTGCAGAGCTAGTTTTATCATCGTCTGTCACGGGTAGGGCACACTCCCCCTTCATTTCAAGGGCTTAAAGGCCCCCATACACCGATTTGATTGTAATTTTTTGATCGAACTACCTCCCACATGGAGAAACCTATATTTGAACGATGTTGGTTCGATCGATCAAAAGCATAATCTAAGGAAGTTGATCGTAAGCACACCAAAATATCTGCCAATGGATGTATAAGTATGATAATTATTTAAATCTAACCAAAATCGGTCGGGCACAACCAAATAAATTTTTTTGTACATTTTGATTAAACCATATGGACAGGCATCATTTTTGGTCAATCGACTTTAAAATCGGATTGTTTAGTTCAATCAACCAGGAAAATCGTAATGTGTATGGGGGCCTTAACACCTACACCCAACTTGAACACCCATCCCTCAAAGTGACCCATTTTTTTTCTTTGTCCAGGTCCCACTCCACTTTTACTGTACCATTGCTGACCATTGTTTACAAGTATTTAATACCTTTCTATGTCTGGTTTAAGGCAAGGAACAATGCATCTGGTCTTCTGACGAAAATACCAGCATCATAGTTGACAATGGACAACTTCCCAAATTTAAGAAAGAGTGGAGACATTTTAGAACCAATGTCTTGTTTGAATTGCTGTCCTCAGAATTGTATTGCGGTCCCCAGATCAGATTCCTGAAGACTCAACAAGGAGTGAGAGGAAAGCTCAAAGTTAGAACCCTAAAGGGGAGTCTTCTTTATGAGAGTTCAGCTCTGGTCTTGTGGGAAAAACTACTGGCATAACAAATGGCTGAATTCTCAGGGTTTCAGGGTGTTTGACAGTCGATGTTCTAATGGGCAGCTATCGAAAAACCGTCTGAGGAACGCCTATTGTCACGTTCCTTGAGTATCAACGTTTTTTGGGTGTCCAGTGGGGGGGGACTCGTTTCTAGCCAACCGTGTGAAATAGCCCCACGCTAAAGTACATCATCCTATTTTTCCTATAATTGTCAGTCATTATTAAAACATCCTATGAAGTACAGCAATCCAATAAAAATGTTAATTCACTGTTATAATTAAAAATAAACTTCTGATTGGTCACTATAAGTAACATCCATTTTTAGACTTTATTAATGGACACATCTTTGTATGTTTACTTGCTACAGTATCGCCACTGGCAGCTTTTTCTAAGCTCTTAGGACCCATTCTCATTAGCTCTCCCCTTTCCGTCTTTTTTTTAATATATTTCTTTAGTATTTCGGGATAACTCAGTGGCTAAAAACTTAGATATTTTTCATTTTAACAAAAAGAGATGTCATTTTTTTTTCTCCTGGCTTTTCTGGTGGCGTTTAAAAGGTCCTATTCGTATATAACCTTACTGCTCTGATTGCTTGCTGTGAAAATTATGGCTCTTGGCTTTTAAGAAAATATGGTCACTACTTTGTGCTCGCAGCTTTAAAAGGACTTGTGCCTTTTATGTGGAGGAAAAGCACCATTTTGAATACATTTGTAAAACTCTTTTAAACTTTCTTTATACTAAAACATTCTATTTAAACTTAGTTGTTATTCTGGAAGGTCTGATTTGGAAATGACTGTCAGCCTTGTGCAGCACTCAAATATAGTACCAAGGGCTTTTTCTTATTTTTGTGCCTGCACAGTTGAACTGATGTTTAATTTAGCAGTGTTTATATTCTATAGCCCATATCTATATGTCAAGTTCTGAGTTACATTAAAGGAGAAACAGAATCACACAATGAAGGCAAAGCAGCCTATCCTGCCTTTAGTTTACCTGGAACAAATGACCATTATGCCCTGGGGCATCTGGTAAAATTTACTACTGATACTTACTGACTAGTAAGGATCAACCACATGCTTTGAGATGGTCAATGGTATGTCAAAAATGAGAGATTAACCTCCCTAGCGCACTGCTGAGGTCCAGATTTCTGTACCAAAAGTGCACCATAGACTTCAATGGTAAATTTTTCATTATGTTGTAGGCCTGTAACTTCCCAAAATATGTCATTACAAGGGTCTAATAGACATCCTGACTATAATAATGTTTGAAACAATCAATTATGCACAAAAAAATAATATTTATAAGAAAATTATTGAGAAAACACAAAAATCACAAAAAACACGAAAAAGATAAATTCATTCCAAAGTGTCATCTGAATGACATAACCTCTAATATACTCGTTTCGTGTGATAAATTTCAAAACAAGGTATAGCACAGAGTCCAACATTACAGTCAGAGCAGTAGCTGCGGGTTTCCCTGCGGACTCTTTTCCCATCTTCACCAGTCTTAGAGCAGCACACCACACACCGTCTTGTGGGTCCTTGCTTTCTTGGCGTTGGAGGTAGAAACCTGGGGAAATGGCGAGCAGTTAGGCGTATTGGATTCACCACATATGAAGGCTGCCATACTGGCTCCTGTGGTGTCATGTGTTTGACACAAATGGCTTCACATACTCGACATATAAAATCATGGTGCAGTGCAGGCCCCTCACTATGATTTTTGTACAGAACATAGGCGTTCCACAGGCACTGCTCTAAGATATGGCGAAATATTTTCTTATAATATTTCCGCTGTTGCTTCCTGACAGCCGGGTAAAATGTCATGGCCTCTGTCAACACCCCCCATGGTTTTATTGTAGTCCACCACAACCTGTGGCTTTTGGATGTCCTGGCCACTCCTAGTTCTGGCTGGAACCATGATGGTGTTGTGGATGGTAC
>CM070035.1:155753451-155772729 GCA_036250615.1 Ptychadena robeensis | reverse complement strand
TCAGCACCATCCACCTCCCGGACCATCCCACCCCCTATAGCAAGCAAGGAGGAGGACGCCACATTTCAATGTTGTGAGAAGGAGAGAGTTAGATCAGCGAGCTGCTGCTGCTGCAGGGAACCGTTATAGCTAGGGCAGGTCAGTGTCATCTCAGTCTTCACTGAATATCACATCCAGCCACCATGGGGAATATACATCTCCCCCGTGTTCCTCCACACTGACCATCACCACCAGGGTCCTCCACACTGAACATACACCACCAGTGTCCTCTCATACTGAACCATCACCACCAGTGTGTCCTCACCACTGACACCATCACCACCGTGTCCTCCACACTGGCCCATCACCACCAGTGTCCTACACACTGTCCATCTAAACTAGTGTCCTCCAAACTGACCATTACCACCACCAGTGCTCTGCCATACGACCACACCCACCAGTGTCTGCCACACTGACCATCCACCACCAGGGTCCTCCAAAATGAACACCACCACCAGGGTCCTCCACACTGACCATCTACCCCAGTGTCCTCCCACACTGTCATTCTCCCCCAGTGCCTCCAACTGGACATCACCACCAGTGTCTTCCAGACTGACCATCACCACCAGTTGTATGCCACATTGACCATCAACACGTGTCTGCCATACTGACATCACCACGTGTCCTTATATTGACAATCACCACCAGTGCCTCCACACTGACCATCACCCACCCAGTCCAAAGTATGTGTGACAGTACCCATACAATAGTAGTAATGCTGTGGGCGTCCCCATCCAAAGCAGCACTGTGTGACAGTCCCAATCCAAAGCAATGTGGGACAGTCTCACATCAAAGTAATGTGTGACAGTCCCCATCCAAAGCAATGTGTGGAAAGTCCCATCCAAAGGCAATGTGTGACAGTCCCCATCCAAATACTGTGTGGACACGTCCTCACCAAAGCAATGTGGCACTGTGTGACAGCCCATCCAAAGCAATGTGGTGACATCACCACCAGTGTCCTTCAACACTGACCATCAAACAGTGTTCTCCATACTGACAGCACCACCAGTGTCCTACACCACTGACAATCGCCCAACCGTGTCTCTAGACCATACCCCCAGTGTTCCACCACTGGACATCTCCCCCAGTGTCATAAACTGAACATCTCCCCCCAGTGTCCTCCATACTGACAATCTCCCCCAGTTGTCTTCCACAATGACCATCTCCCCCAGTTGTCCTCAACACGACCCATCTCCCCCAGTTCTCCAAACTGACCAGCTCCACCAGTGTCAAACATGTTGTTTTTAGTGCTCTCCAGCTCAAATCCCATGACTATCATTGTAGAAATCCTTGGTGCGGATTATGTGTGAAAAAAAAATTTTTGGGAGATTTGCCATGGATCCCCTCTGTCATGTCATTTGCAAGGTGTGACCCATTAAAACAACTATTTCCCAGCACTATTGTGGCCCCAGAAAGGGGTCCCTCGTTTTTTCAAAATTAGCCTCCCATTGAAGTCAATGGCAGGTTCGCCGGGGTTCGCACCTTTTGCGCTAGTTCGCGTTCGCCGCTCCGAGACGGCAAAATCAGCGGTTCGCGACATCACTAATTACAAGGTTAAAAAAGGGCGGGGTCATGATCCGTATTAACAGGAACGTTCAGTTACCCTGAATCACATTCAGGCTGATGGCTGATCGGAGCGGCAGGCGGGGACGGTCTCCATACCTATTCCCACGTACAATGGCATGGATGTTTCTCATACATACGTTTATGCCCCCCCCACACTCCCATTCTAAAGTGTACTTTGCTGGACTTAGCGGCGTCTATCTCCTCCGATGGACACGCGCATAAGTTGTGGGAGTGATCTGTAACCAAACCATGTTGGGATTTCTTGACAGTTAAACCCACAGGACGATCCACGACAGCCCCGACATCAGAAAGTTGTCTTCCCCTTCATTCCTCGAGCTCTTTACTGCTGACTGGCTATATGCACGAATATGGAGGGAAGCTACCCGCGGAATCGAAAGGTTACATTTCTTTTCCCGGTCCCACTCATCTTCCTCCAGGATAGATATATTCTGGCCACCATCTGACCTCACTGGGATTCTTAGAAGCCAACCCGGAACATTCAAGACCCCATGGTGATCTTGATCACACCCCCTCTAGTGTGGAAACTGGGGATCACAGAGACCAAAGGTACGGAGATCCTGTGGCGTTTCCCCAACCAACTGCTCTCCGACCCAGAGTATCCACTTGTCGGTGTATATGAGGCTGCGCCCTAGGGACATACCATCCAATTAAATTCCCGCACACTCCCACACCCCGATACTGTTTTGGGAGGCGGCATAAAGCCCACCTCGAGGTATGGCATACCCTTCTGTCCTCTAGACGGAAGCGTTTGCCTCGGCACAGTACCAAGCAGGCCTCTACAGATCGTAGGGAGGCGCAAAAAGGCGGATTGAATTGATTGCCTTCTTCTCAGACCAAAGTCTTACCCTGAAAGGAAAGCGAAAGTGCTTTTGACCAAAGTTGAGGACAAGGAAAAAGAAAAACTATCTGGTGGTAACATCCGGGTTGCGCATTTCCTTAAATATGGAAATAAGGCCGGGAGGCTCCTGGCCAACTCCGTCCGGCTCTCGGCCACGCTCGCAATAAACGCCTCCGCACTCTTGGACAACCTGACGTTATGACCCCGCAGAGTAACTGACGCGCGTGCTGCCTATACAAGGCTCTTTACGAGCGGAGCCACAGTTGATGTAGCGCAAACGCTTTACTCGACCCCCTCCAGTCCACGGATGACGGAGTTCCCGCTGCAGGAGTTGATGCCCCGAACAGTGCAGGACATAGAATCCATATTTAAAGGTCTTTCGGATAATAAATCAACACCGGCCACAGACGCGACTACACCCCCTGAATTTTAAAACAAAACTACTTGCTACACCAGCCTAATAGATCCCATCTCTAACACTCCTCTACACCCATCTATGCCCACCGGAGGGGGGTTTATATTCCTACGGCTAACGAGGCCTACATTAACTACATACCGAAAAAGGGGAGACCCGTGATCCTGGCTCTACCGCCCCCCAATATCACTTATCAAATTTGGATGTGCAACAAATTCTGTCGAAAATGGTGCAACACGGCTGGCTAGAACTTTCTTCTACCGTCGCTTATTCACCCCCTCACAGGCGGGTTCGTTCCACGGGGACGGAGTGCGTGGCTAACATCCGCAAAGACCCTCCTAGCATCGAATATGCAAGGCCTGCACCCTCACTCGGATGTTGCCTTGCTGACCATCGACGCGGAAAAAACAAGGAAGGAAGGAAAAAAAAAGCCTTCGGACAAATGTGAATTGTGAATGCAAACTGGCTGTTTCAGGTTCGGGAGCGTCGAGGTTTTGACGGGAGGAGGAAAACATTTGCTGCGACTGATCCATGCCTGTATCTCTCCCCTGCGGCAGCGAATTCCTCAAACCCCCTGGTTCCTCTCCAAGCCCTTTAGGCTTGAAAAGGGCACAAGACAGGGGTGACCGCTTTACCCTCTCTCCTCTTTAATTTGGCTATTGATACGCTGCGTCAGACGGATTGAACCTGTCAGCCCCTTGCAAGGGGATACAGGTCGGAAGCATTACGTCTACGATCACGCTTTCTTCGCCTACCGATGACATCCTACTTATTCTCGGACTGACCCGACTAGGGACATTCCCCTATATACAGATCTCATCACAACCTTGGGCTACAGGCGGGCTTTAACAATACAACGCTACCAAGAGCGAGCTCCTGCTTCTCACTAAAGTAGCAAGGGGCAGGTCCTGCTGGACTCCACACCATTCAAACGGCTCCTCTTCTATACATACCTGGGTCTATCAAGATCGGCAAAACACCAAGCGGCAATATACCAACTCAACTACCCACCCCTACTGGGAACTAAGATACGTGGCCAAACTTGGCTCTTGGCCGCAATTTGCCATATCCTTGTTTGGCAGGATCCACTTATACAAATGGTCCCTGCGTCCCACTCCTTGTAACCCCCCTGCAGACCAATCCCTCTCCTCCTGAAACATAAGGACGTTAAACTACTTAACAAGGCTCCTTTCGACGGTTTCTATGGCAAGGAAAGCGTCCAACGCAAGATCTTTGAAGGACCTACACCTGACCAAACAGAAAGCGGGGGGGGGGACGGCCGGACCTTCGACTGCTGTACAATGTGGCCAAGTTTTTCCCACCGCCAACACCGCCGCGGACTGGTTTATAAGTCAACGTTCGAAGCAGTGTACTCTCCAAACCTAGAGCTGGAGGAAGCCATGGTCGCCCATTGGGGCTGTCTTGGGCTACTACACTGCGACCGCGGTAAATTGCCCCGGATAACTACAAGGGTAAGGTTCTGATCAGAGACACGGATACTGGCCTTCGGGGAAGCATCCTCGCCTTGAAGCTCCCTTTAGATGTCCCAAATGCTACCAATCGCTGGGAACCCTGCGTTCCCCGCGGGGATCACATAATCAGGGCTATCAAAAGGTGTGGTGGGCGATTCATGCGGATAAATATGCCAAGGAACATCTACGACCAAGAACCACAAAAGCTGCTGTCCCTGACGAACTGTGCTCCCAAGGACGGGCTTGGAACCAGGATGTAATCTCACCTTGCTCTATCCTTATCGCCAAATGAGAGCGTATGCAGGCACCTTCCCGAACAGGACCTCTCAGCCCCACCCCCTTCTTCCACCCTCCACCCGGTTTGACTACTTGTAATCTTCCCCGGTGGCAAGGCCGATTCTGCTCTGTGTAAGTCCTACGAGACACGTTTCACAAATACCCTAGAAACAATCGACTGCCACGAAGAGTGGGGGCAAATCTCGACTGCCAGAGTGGAAGACGTCTCTCTTTGGTCTCAACACAGGTTATCAAAACGATACCGGAAATATTTACATTCTGTAGGTATGAGGAAACACAGTTCGATTGGTACATAGGGCGTATAGGACTAGTGTTAAAAGCCCGTTCTCACCGATGGCCCCGCCCTTGGACACCGCCTCACGCACTATCCCTATTGACCCCCAAATGCGACACGGTGACTCCATCCCTAGCCTGCACTACTTGTGGACGTGCCCGAGGATTCCGAGATTTGGCGGACGTACTCTTTCTGTCGCAAGACATCTTCTAGAGGTGGCTACCGTACCAATGGTCCCCATTTCTTTCTCTATTCAGCTACAGCACACCCCGGTACTAGGAAGCTGGTCCCAGGGACGCATCAGAACTGTCTCCATGTAGTGCTTAGGTAGCGCGCAGGACAATTATGCACGAATGGATTTCCGTGACGCACCACCCTTCCTTGGAACCAGGTTAGATCCACCCGCTCACGGTACTGCTGAACAAAGAACTTCTAGGGAAGTCCTCATATACCAATCAGCGAGGACACAAGCCTTCTATAACGAGTTGGGAAACCATTTATCATGCCCTCTTGCTTCCTTCCGACAGGAGAGACCCTCCTGGATCGTCTAGGAGTCCCCAGACTAGACTCATCAGGTCACATCCCGGCCCTGGACACAGCTTATGATCCCTCACTGCTATGCCTTTTGCACTCTTAACCATGCGGACAACTGTTTAAAATGTAACTGGGTACTCATGCTCAGGCACTGTCACGTCTCACTGATCGTCACTTGCTAATATCTGCACACACTCCAGCATGCGGACTGTTGGCGTTCCCGTTTTTATTTGTTCCCCCTCCCCCCCCTATATTATGACCAGGTAAGCATCTTTCTGTTGAACTTCTGTATTTATTCTGTATGCTTTCTAAACTGTACATGGCCAAAAAAATTTCAATTAAAAAAAAAAAAAAAAAAAAAAAAAAAACAAGGTTAAAACAAAAACCTTAGGTTTTGACCAAAGTCCATCACAGACTGCGTTGTGGTTCAGCTTGCATTGAATCCCAACATACTCAGACATGACCCCTCAACACTGTTGTAGGTGTTGTGTTACTCAGCACTAAAAGTAAGATTAAAATATATGTTATATAGTTGAAAACCTATTCAAAAGGAACACTTATGCTGGGTACAATACTACAAGTCAGTGGTTATATTATTATATTGCTAGTCATTGACCCATTGGCTAGCAAACTGACCATGCAGCTCTAAGGGCACTATCTGCCAGTGCCATTTTAACACCTCTCATGACTGGGCGGGTTAATAACACATCACAGCTCCATTCATGCTAATGTTGTAACACCTTCCTCCATGAGGCTCAGACCCCATGTTGGTTAACAGGTTATGAGGATTGGAGCTGTACCCCAGAGTATATATTCCCAGTAAGATCGACTACAGTCATTCTGAATTAAGAAAGCCAGTCGGATGACTAGTGAATCGTCTTCAAGAAATAAACACAGCAAGTCCTGTTAATTTTAATTAAACACCACCTGTAGAAGCTGGGATGTTCGCACTGTATCTGGGTGGGATTTCTCTGGGCAATCCAATTTCCTCCCACACTTTGATGACATACTGGTAGGTTCACTGGCTTTGCCCAATAAAAATGCCCTGATACTGTAGTTATAGGTCGGATGACTAGCAAAATGTCTTCAAGAAATAAACACAGCAAGTCCAGGTGATTTGAATTAAACACCACAGATATTTGCAAGGAGTATGCTTATTTGCGCTGTGTCTTTGTGGGTTTCCTCCGGGCAATCCAATTTCCTCCCATGCTGTAAAGACCTACTGGTAGGTTCACTGGCTTTGCCCAGTATAAATGTCCTGATACTGTAGAAATAGGACTTGGCTAGGCTATGACCTAGATTGCACTATTTACCTATGACTATGGTCGGGACTTTAGATTGTCAGCTCCTCTTAAGGTACCCACACATGGGTCGAAAGATGTGTGCATTTCCCCTGGATCGATCTTTCGGGAATCAAATATGTCTAGCCTTTCTTAGAGCGTGATTGATTGATCCCACTCGATGTAAGGTTGATCATACAGGGAACCAACATGTTGGTAAATCCCTGTTCAATCGCCATTAATTTGGACGTTCATTGATCGAACGGGTATCGACCTGTGTATGGGGACCCTAAGTGACAGTTATCAAAATGACTATATACTCTGTAAAGCGCTGTGTAATATTTTGTTCCTATATAAATATGAGTTAATAATAATAATAAGGTCAACAAACTCATTGCACCAGCCTTGATGGTTCCTTAGGGGTTGTTTCCATTATACGTCGGGATTTCTGGCGTATCACACAGACATTGCCTGCTCGGCGGATGGTCTGTTTACACATCTGCCGGTGCAGAGGCTGAACGTACTCGACTATGTTCAGCCTTACATCGACGGAGCGGCTCGGCGCAGTGAAGACAGATCCTCCGCCGACCAGGTAAGCCTATCTGCTACGTCCAGACCTCCCGTAGTGGAGGGGTCCCGATGTAATGGAAACATAGCCTTTGGAGTTTACTTTTGGTGAGCCTACACTGTTAGCAGTGCCCCTCTGTTAATGTAATAAAGTAATCTGTAATACTGTTAACTAAAACTTTATAAATGAAAATATATTAAATGTGAAAAAAAGAAATATGATTAAAAGTTTATTTCTTAATATAAGTGAAAAAAATATAAAATCCCGGAACTCTATCATTTGAATCCCTAATACTGACATTTCACTGTGGCTTGCAGGTATGAGGTCACACACCAGTAATGAATAGATCTACGTTAATTCTGCTTTAGATGCTAATAGCCCTGTATGTGATAAATGTGAAAACATGTTTAGTAGTGGGTTAGAATAAAAAAAAAAAAAACATTGTTCCCCTTTTCCTGCTTTTGTATTTTGAAGGGTTCAGTTGCACATTTCATTACAAAATAAGCAAATAATTATTTTTAGAATTTGTTTTTCAGTCTAGCTGTATAACAACGAAAGACGACTAACAAAAAAACGAAAAGAAACCAAAAAAGAAAAAAAAACCCTATTGTATTATTTTCCCTTCTTAGATCCCCTCTAAAGTCCATGATAACACCTGGGCCTTGCTCCAAATACATGATGAAAAATTAGGCAGCTTCATGTTAATGCCACTGCTACTGTATTATTTAAAATCGTGTTGTCATGTTGTGCAAAACTGGGTATAATGAGCCCGGCGAATTGAAAAACCATATAACAGCCAGGTCATCTAGCAATTTAACACATTTACGGGTTTTTTTGTGGGTCTCCAACAATGTAACAACTTTTCCATTTAAGAAAAATCTCACCATTCTCTTTTCCGGGATTTTGTATATTTAGCCTTAAAGGTCATAAATGAAAAATACAACTTGTTCCTATTTTACTATAATAGAGTCTAAACAACTATTTGAATATTTCATTTGTTTAAATAACACTTTTGTAAAAAAAAAAATATTAAATGTGTTGTTTAAATTAAAAAAAAAAAATTCTGTTGCATAAAATAATTTTCATATAATTTAACCATTTAGTCTAAAAAAATCAAAAAAAGAAATCTCATAAATTTAAAAAATATATAGATTAAAAAAAAAAAAAAATATATATATATATATATATATATATCATAAATGTGTTTTTTGCTTTCCATTTAAGGCAAAGTACTACTTGTTTACTTACTACTTTATTATAAATGTTTTTACTTTTTATATTATTATTTTTTTTTCTTTTATAAAACAAATTCCATAAAAATACTTAAAAAGGGGTACAAATGTGAAATGGTAACAGACACAAGAAAATGTATTGTTATAAATATTGTTAACAATATGGCTCGGTATCTGTTCTTACAATGTTAAAATTTTTGGTTTGTTGGTACATTTTTGCTGCTTCTTTGCATATAACGGGTTAAGTCTAAGAGGGGGTCGGGTGCAGTAAATCAAGACTGAGAATTTCATGTGAATATGGTATTAATTCTACACGTAGAACATTATTTTCATAAACCTAGCAAAGCCCAGTGTATATTATCAGCAACATGCACAGTTGGCTCATAGCAGAAGGCAAGCCACTCTTGCCTGTGAATAAACATCAGTCTGACTGTGCGAGATGATAATTGCTCTGTATGCACTTCCTTTGGCACCTACTGATCTCAGCTAAGTGGTTAGTAAAGCATATTTTCCTATGAATGTCAAGCACTTCTGAGATTTTTGAAGGACTTGGCTTTTTGATTGTTCTCTTTCCTTCATTTGTTTCAAAGTGAACCTGTCCCTCTGTTTTATTTAATAACACATTGTTCATGGTTATATTTTGTAGCTCAGGGATTATTGTTGGAATAAAGAGTATGATAGCATTTGTAGCCCAAGCCATGTGTGTTTATTGCCAAGCCTATTGGTCATGGCTTCTAAATGCATAAATGACGCTTATTTTCAATTCCAATGCTCTTGAAAGAATGTAACTTTAAATCTAAACTTCAGGCGAAATAGAAAGTTCCATGTGTAGTAATGCCAACCATACGTTATAAGGGCTTACTTTTGCTCCTACAAATTTACTTCGATGTGGCACTATTTCCCTTAAATAGCTTTTCTTCACTGCTCTGCTGTTCATGTGAACTTCATCAAATACATTTCAGGACTCACAGTTTTGTGCTGTAAATAAAGAGGGTGAGGGTGAACCTACAAAGGAGTTCAGGCCGTTAGTAATAGCTTTTTGGGTTCCTTTTAGGATGCCCTAGGCCTTTTGAAGTTTGGTTGGAAGATGGGGAGGAGGGTAAATTGTAATTTTCAGCATTTTGGCATAACAAAGCTAGCCATACACAGGTTGACTTTTGCTTAATCGATCCCCTCGCTCATACTATCACACAGTGTAATAGATTTGTTTACAATCGTACTATGGAGCGCATGCGTATTACTATCATAATACGAATGTATAATGCATGCGCTATATAGTACAATCATTTAATTGATCAAAATACCGGTGGCCATACACGGTTTGATATTTCTTTTAAGTCGATCAAATGGAAATAGATTTCTGCCCACCTGATATGATTGACCAAAATTGATTGAAAAACGATCGGACCTGTTGGTAAATTTTTGTCAATCGTATCGAAGTATCTTACAGGTTTAAGACAGAAATAACAGTTTATTAAGCTGTATGATTTATTGTACAAAATATGCTGTTGAACTTCAAGGTTACAGGAACATCTGATGGCTATTCAAGAGAATAAAATAAAAAATGTTTAGTTGCAGACTAAACAAAATGCCTAGACCAGGGGTGCTCAAATCATAGATTTAAATCTACCTGAAGACCTCAAAGGCAACGGGAATAGATCATGGATGCCTGCTTTTTGATTTTTTTCATCTTTATTAATACACAGTAAATTAAAAATTTCCATTCATGTTCATGCAAGGTAAATAGTATATATTTTAAATATAAAGTGTACTAGGTAAATATAAAAATAAATATATATCTGCCATTTTTTTGTTGGTAGATCTTTTTGAACTGGTAATTTTTAAAGTAGGCACAAGCCATAAAAGTGTGGTCACCCCTGGCCTAGACTGTTGACTAGTGATGAGCGACTAGGCTATATTCAAATTCGCGTAACTTTGCGAATACCCGCCATAATATTCTATTCCATATTCGTAATCTAGAATATCCGCACTTGTGGACATGAAATGCTATCTTAAAATCGCAATTGCGATCAAATTATGCGCAGTGCATGCAAGTCAATGGAGCTTGGATATTCGACCGGGAGAATATCCATCATTTCCGTGTAAAAAAATCGCATCGCGATCTTTTGCAATGAATGGGATTGTGAAAAATCACGGCGGATATCGATGATATATTCGCGAATATTCACAAATTGACGAAATGGCGATATTCGAAAATCAAATATTCGAGCTCAACACTACTGTTGACTTCCCCCTGAATTTCATATTCAAGCCAACGGTGTTAGAAAAGCCTTCAGTCAACGTTCCTGTTGTTGACTGCCCTTGGGATGTCATTTGGTGTCTTCTATATCACAGGCATAGTAGGTGCTAGAATAAGGAACTGGTGGCCATTTCATGTGGTGGCCAATAAGAGTGAGCAACAGTTTTAGGTCTTTTATTTCTGTACCTTCCAAGATTTCTGTTTAAGACCAAATTGTCTTCAATGGATGTTTAACTAGGAAGAACAAAATCTGTCTAAAATTGGTAAATCCTTTTTTTCTTTTTCTGTGTTGGACAACATCTATAGAACGTGCCTTGGCGGTCATTGCGAACTGGAAACGCTCGTGGCAGCGATTTCCTTAGCCTGAGCTTGTTTGTAAGACGGACTTTTAAAGCGTTTAGCAGTTAATGGATCATGTAAGGTCAGCCATGGCGGCGGCTGTTCCGCTTATTATTTTCCCTTTTCATGGGAGGGTTCCCAGCAGAATGAGATTGTTACACTTTTTTTTTTTCCTTTCCTTCTTGTACGAGAGGCCCAGCGACAGACAGTTAAAAGCCTCTTCATGTAAGGATGTTATTTCATAAAGACACACGTGCTGGATTATCCCCTCCACTTTAAACTTCTGCCAGCTTGTACAAAGAGATAAAAACAAAATAGCCACAGTCCCAGGGGTGGAGAAGTGCCGGCCTGATCCACCCTTGTCCACAGCTTTCATTTTGATTACTCGCATGTAAGGAGAATTCACTTAGGCCGAGAGGTAAATTTAATACTAGTTATGCCCATGCTGTTCATATCACAACCATTTTCACATGATGCCACTTAAATCCCTGAGAAGCAGAGAGGTAAAACGGTAGCTGGCCAGCTTAGGTGTCATAATGCATTAGGACCAGGGCTCGCTGTAGGGGATAATAGTTCTGATTGCTGTTGACTCATGTCTCCACCAACCGCCTCATGTAAAATAAGTGACATTTAAAAGGCATCAAGATGTGAGGAGAGGTAAAAAAAAAAAGAAAGAATAGTTCTAATCTTGCCACCTGAATGTAAAATCTCTTTTTCACCCTGAGTAGTATGAAATGATAACTCGATACGCCACGGCTGACCCATACTAAGCTTTTAACTTATTCTCTTCTGTATTTTTTTTTTCTCAACAGAAGAAAAAAAACTGTCAAATTGCTTCTGGGAACTTATCCAAGTTATCATTTTATTGGCTATTTTTTTATTTATTTTACTTTAATTCTTTTATTTATTTTTTTTGCCCTTGAATATCAGCCTGTTCATCATTCTCAAGCTTAGGGCTAAATCGAGTAAATCGAGGCGGCGGAATAGAGCAAAAGCGTCAGGCCGGTCTCTCCGAAGGCCTACTTATGTCGTTTAGTAAAAGGGAGAGAGAGAGTGAAAAAAAAAAGAGAAGAAAATTTGAGTTTACAGTAAGCATATGTTCCAGCTGACATCTGTTTCGGAGACTCGGACGCTTTGTTTGCATAGCAGGCACCAATAAGTGGCCTCGTTTGTAAGTCTGCTCAGTCAGTTGAATTCGGATTGTTCAGCTGGGGGATTTTGGTGGCAGCTGATCCCCTACCGCTCATAACTGATAGAGCAAAAGGGGGGAAAATCAGAGAGGGCCAGTCCTACTTATTAATGCAGATTTTAACATTCTCAATGAACCACTTAACCAGACTTAAATGACAACCAAATCCTCGCCTGCTCAAGCAGAGGGAAAGGTTATGCTTCAAAGCACTACATTTAAGCTGGAGGAGAATTTTTTTTTTATTTCCTCCAGTTTGGCTGACTTTAATACGCTGTCAGACAAAATGCAATAAATTACAAATTCTGCTGATGCTTTTAAAATATATAATACATCAGAAAATATAGCGAAGCATAAACAACTTCTAAAACATCTGACTGGTATCCCACATTGGTCCTTGCTTGCTCTAATGTTGTGTCAATTCATGCTTGTTAATACGGTGTACATATACAAGTTTTAGTTAATTAATTAAAGTAGACCTGAACTCTTATATTTAAAGTCTAGGGGTGGAAAAATTTATCATACAATTGTTGGGTGTTGATGAAAAAAAAAAAATAACCTGCCAGAAATGTTGTGACTTGCCTATGCTCCTGTGCCGATGCTGCAGGAATGAATGGTGTGAAAGCCTCAGGCTCATCACCATTTCTGAAAAGGAAGGTGTGCACCAGAAGGGGTCCCACAGCCCCCCCCGTCACCCCTGACTACCATCATCTAATGGGGAATTTATTAGTGGTAAGTAAGGTATGTTGTGGAGAGCTTTCACATGTGCTTATGTTTGTTTTTTGACAAAGACATAAGCTCTGGTTTCAAAAATTGTTTCTGGTTTATTTTTTACATGAAGAACCACATAAAGTTGCACCCAGTCAACCCATGTGGTTCTTTATAGATTTATGGGATGATGGCATCACGATTTAAATATTGACTATTTTCGATTTTGTTTTATTTTTAACATGTCTTTTGGAACTTAAATTTGAAAAAAAATTCTGAATGACCAATTGCCAAAAATTCTATCACCAACTGCCCTCTCTCCTGATCTTGGTGGTCCTTGTGGCCCATGGACACACCCCCAAGGTGAACAATATCACACCTCTTGGGCACCCAAATGAACCATAATGCATATCAGCCTCCTGGATTGGGAGTATCTGGCTGCCAGTGATACGGTATAATTTTAACCTTGGCACGTAAATCATATAAAGCTTACCCTGTAATGTATTGGAATCTGTGCCAATTCACACAGGTTTTTTTTTTTACGGAAAAGCTGTGTTTACCCTCCCTAATCTTGGTATGAATTCATCCCAGTGCATAAAACGGTTTTATTTAACAAAATAGTCTTTTGAAAAGAGAAATGATTACAGAGTCCTCCAACTTTTTTCTTGTGTCTTCTACAGCGGAGCTGTGAATATGTCTCCCCCATTTTATCCCATTCCAAAGCATCAACTTTATCCCCCCCCCCCCTTCCTCAACCCCCCCTCCCCCTTTAATTTTTATATATGGTAAAAATTTCATTGAAGAAAGATTCTGGATGACAGCACTATAATTTTAAAGCCAATAGAAGAGGAGTAAGCAATTTGAGCTTAGCTGAAACATAATCTTAGGTTGTCAAGAAGAAAACCATTCTCCCTATGCTAATCAATCAGTGTATCAACGAACCAATCATCTCCTCAGCTTAGCATATATCCCAAGTGTTGATATATCTATTAACTGCCCATCATGAAGCGGCTGTCTGTATGATGAGATTTCCTCATATCTCGCCATTTGGAGTCAGGTAACGCATCTCGCACAGCCTGGGATAAATACCAAAGAGAGATTTGCCCAGCCATTGTGACAAGTCGAGGAATGCTGGAGAGATGACAAAGTAATACATTTTAAGTAACTTCTCAATCACGACAGAGGAGAACGTCATGGAAATGGGAACTATCGATCATTCTCCCAGGCATGCCAAAACATTATTAACTAATAACAATTCAATTTAGTTTAATTGGGTAAACAAACACAATTGTTGTACAATGTAAATGTATTGTTGTAAGTCCAATCAAACTAATTTTTTCTTTGTGGTTACAATTAGGGTCCCCATACATGTTTAGATTTCTCTGTCAGATTTCCTTTAGATCTCCTTATGTTTTACCAAAACCATGTAATATGAGGGACTTTCTAAACCATCAAGTCTACCTGTGTTCAATCACAGAGGACCCGGCACTACATAGTTGTTGGTAGATCTAAAGGATATCTTACAGAGAGATCTACAGGTGTATGGCCAGCTTAAGCTGTCACTGGAGTAATAACAATATAATAAATATAATATTAATAATAAGAATTGATTTTTATTCATACATTTTTGGTTTTATAATTTAGAACAATTTAAACCCACAAGGGTCTTTTTTGTTTTTTTTGGATGACATTGAGAAGAGCCCCCTTTACTTCTAATTCCTAGGACAACTTCTCGTGAGTACACATCCATAGTGCTATGTCATGCGTCTAACTGGCTTTTCAAGGAGCTTAAATACTACCTTCTAAAGGTACCCATACACGTTGCGATTTTTCAGGGACCGATGCGATATTCGATTTCGATGCCCGATTTTTGCTTAAGTGCTATTTTTAAAAGTCGTTTGGATGCCCGATTTTTCGACCGATCGGCTGGTTGGATTGGGAATATTTCAAGAGTGGCCGACCGACCAAAAATTACGGGCATCCTCATTTGGGACCGACTTCTCGGCCGATTTTTCTAAAAACCGCATCGGTCGGACGACATTTGCATGTTAGGAATCCCGAATGATCGACTTACTCGTCCGGATTGGTCGGAAGGGCTAAAATCGCACGAAAAATCGCAACGTGTATGGGTACCTTTAGGCCAGTTTGGAGAGAATCCAGTTTTGGGAAGAAGTGGAAACCTAAGTTGTCATTGTAAATGCATATAAGTGTTGGGAGCACATAGAAACTCCTTTCACAACCATGATTCGAACTGTTACTGCAAGTTCAGGTTACCAGCCTCTTGGAATGTTCAATTATTCAGTTACATATATATCCCAGGCTGTTTTGGTACTAGCAGAGTCCTTCAGATATAAGGATAATTAAAAGGGTCGTAGTCCTGTTGTTTTGTTATGCATAACCATGAAATGATGGGACAACAATGTAACCTAAGTCTGTAAACAGATTTTCGTGCTGGGAATCTCACTGTAGCCTAATATATATAATACAGTGGTTTCAACACTATAAACACATTGGTTGTTGACTGATTGTTTTTCCTGAACAAGTCTTAAAATACCAAGTCAATTCTCATTTAGAAAATGTATGTCTTTATTGAATCAATTCCACGGGGGTCATTTAAAGATCAAAGCATAGTCTCCACACCAAGCTGTTAATCATAGCAAAGCAGGTCAGAAAGGCATTGTTCAAATAGAGTTTGTTGCATTAGTATAAGTAAAGGATTAGGCTTGTAAGGAAGTGTTTGTTAATACTGTATATGGTTGTTTGGTGTAATATTCCTTAGGCTGAATATACAATTTCCTTAAATTGAAAAAAAAAAAGACTATCTAATCCTAAGATATTACAGCATCATTTGTTGTTGGGATAAAGATATGTACATTCGACCAAAACAGACCAGTATTTTATGTTTAATCCTTTTTTTACCAAAAATCGAGCCTAGAGTTTCCATGACTAGTCTGAAGCATTGCATTACAGATACATTGGCACTGGAAACGTATTAAATCATTTCAAGTCGATCAAATAAAAATATTGGACCAAGTATGGGCACCTTTAGTCTGTCCATGCTAATAGTATCAATCCTAAAGTCCAACCATTCATCCGCTAAGGTCAAGGCACTTTTTCAGGTCATAGCGCACTGGTGATCAATACACAAGATATACACTCAATGACCACTTTATTAGGCACACCTTGCTAGTACCAAGTTGGACCCCTTTTTGCCTTCAGAACTTCCTTCATCCCTCGTGGCCTGAACCCTTGATACAAGACAGATGGGTTCATGTTGTTGACACCATATTCTGACCCTACCATATTCTGACCCTACGGTAGGCTGTGGCGTTGCATCGATGATCAATTACTACTAAGGGGCCCAAAGTGTGCCAAGAGAATGTCCCCCACACCATGACACCACCACCACCAGTCTGAACCCTTGATACAAGGCAGATGGGTTCATGTTGTTGACACCATATTCTGACCCTACCTTTGGAATGTCGCAGCAGAAATCGAGACTCATCAGACCAGGCAACATTTTTTCAATCCTCTATTGTCCAATTTCTGTGAGCCTGTGCGAATTGTAGCCTCAGCTTCCTGTTCTTAGCTGACAGTTGTGGCACCCGGTGTGGTCTTCTGCTGCTGTTGCCCATCTGCCTCAAGGTTCACCGTGTTGTGGGTTCAGAGATGCTCTTTTGCATGCCTTGGTTGTAGCGACATTGTCCTCTGACCTCTGGCATCAACAAGGCATCTGTGCCCACAGAACTGCTGCTCACTGGATTCCTTTTTTGGACCATTCTCTGTAAACCCTAGAGATGGGAGGTTTGTTGGCTTCACGCCAACCGGCATCCTTGGACCACCTGTGGTCCTCCCCAACCATCTACCCCCACCCTTCTTAGGGCTAGGATAGTACAAGACAAGCGTAAGAAGCTCTGGTGCATTGGGCCACTGGGGTTGCGGCACACTGGCCGCCTGACACCTTACCTGTTGTCTACTCACTCACCAAGAAGGACCAATACATCTTTGAATATTTTTTTAGTGATCCACTCTCCCTGAGGAGCCCCAGTTTAGGGGCGAAACACGTCAGAGTACAAGTGGATTCACCAATACTCTTGTCTTTGAGTAACTCTGTTTGAAACAACTGTACTGTATTTGTACTTATGCTTTTTTATTGACACGGACACTGACTTAGGTCCACTAATTAATAAAGACCTTTTTAATGACAGAATTGACTCCCTCAAGTGCCTTAAACCCTTTTCTCTACTAGTTCGATCTCCCAGGACCTTAAATCTGGGGATAGGGTTATTTTCAGAATTTTCTACAATGTAACATGGCACCAACAACCATGCCATGTTCAAAGTCACTGAAATCACCTTTCTTCCCCATTCTGAAACTCGATTTGAACTGCAGCGGTTTGTCTTGACCATGTCAACATTTCTAAATGCATTGAGTTGCCACCATGTGATTGTCTGATCAGTAATTTGTGTCAAAGAGCAGTTGGGCAGGTGTGCCTAATAAAGTGGCCGGTGAGTGAATACTAATCTATATACTAGATTAGGATGAAAATATAGACTCAAGCGTAGTATCTGTCATTATAAAAAAACGAAATATAGAAAACTGTCAGGTAGTGAACGGGGTACCGGCCGGAAATATAAAGACATTTTACATTAGACTAGAGTTCACTGTCATTAAATTTTCTTTACTAATCTTTCTGCATTTGTACTCCCAACATAGTCCTTAAAATTACTTTTCTCTACAATCACATGACTTATATCTAAGTATATCAACAGCCAATTGTATTC
The DNA here is from genome assembly GCA_036250615.1 of Ptychadena robeensis. Classification (NCBI taxonomy): domain Eukaryota; kingdom Metazoa; phylum Chordata; class Amphibia; order Anura; family Ptychadenidae; genus Ptychadena; species Ptychadena robeensis. The sequence continues at coordinate 155,754,916 of CM070035.1, read as the reverse complement.
ATCTATCATCTGCTGATTTGAATTTGAATATTTATTGAAGTTTTGCATCAGTCTGTTTTTTGTATGTTTGTAGGTTCAGTCTCAAAGTGACATAATTTTTTGCCATATACATGGTTGTGCTTTATATACTGACAAATTCCTCATTTTGGAGGTCATCTTTGTTATTATTTGAACCATGTCCCATGTCCTGGTTAACTATATGAATATGTTTATCCAACCTAGCCCACATGGTGTACACCTTAAACCCACCCCATAAACATGTGAAGCCCCAACCTCAATGCTGGACCATAAAGTTTCATTTTTGTGTTGTTTGAAAGTTTCATTATTGTGTTGTATAAAAGTTATTTGTAGACTTCCCAATGGCCAGATATCTATTTGTAAATAGTTTAATATCTATTATAACATATGGACATACGGAGGGTTTGTTTAGATGAAAATCCTGAAACGGAATAGCTTCACAACACAAGTCAAGACAAATGTCATATTTACTGTTTAGAGTGTATGTAATATGTTCAATGTACATAGTCTGGGTAAATATGCACTTTAAGTCCTAGACTAAAAAACATAAAACTATGTAAAATTATTACCAATTTATTAAAAGAAGGACTGTAGGCAAAAATACCTAAATCTCTTAGCTTGAACTGTGAAAGACAATGATGTGTCTTTTTTAATATCATCCAAGAATTGTTAAATTTAATACTGGTAACCTTTCATCAATCCAGTTTGTAAATCGTATTGTTTGCTGTGTTGGTAATTGAACGTCATGTCCCCCTGGGTCTAAATCAGGGGTGGGCAAAATAAGGCCCGGGGGTCGGATCCGGAACATTTTAACTTACTTTTCCGGACCTTTGTCAGCTTGTTAAAAAAGATGTTCCCCTTCATTTGTTCTCTGCAATGAGTGCACATTATGCCTAGAGGTGTCCAAAAATTCTCAGCAGGGGCGGTCCCAGGGAGATCGGCGCCCCTGGGAAAGCATGTCTGACTACTGTCAGAGAACACTCGTGCACGTGGGGGGGGGGGGGGGGGGGGGGGGGGGGGGGGGGGGGGTTAGGTGCGTTTGAGGTTTACTGACTGGGTCCCAAGCCCCCTTCTGGTGAGTCACAGACTTACTGACTGTCACTCCTGCAGGCGATCTTCTCTCTCCCCAGGCGGCAGCACGATTGATAAGTGCGCACGTTGGGGGGAGGCGCCTTCTTGATGTCGCCCTGGACAACCGCCCATGCCTAAATGCGCCACTGTTTCTTAGTTTCACTTGCACTTGAAAGAAGTTCTCAACTAAGGTTCTGTAGAACTTACAGTACAGGTTACCCCTGGGATTGCTATGGATTCCTGGAGCTTTGAGGAATGGTGGATTCATCTATTATTTTTACTGACCACCAGTTATCCTCTACTCACCACTGTAAATGGTCATCCCTTAAGTCACCCCTACCAGAGAAGTGCTCCGCAAAATTTACTGTCGGGATGG
>CM070035.1:155730909-155753351 GCA_036250615.1 Ptychadena robeensis | reverse complement strand
TATACATTTTTTGTTAAATTAAACTCATGCACCAACCTCAACAAAAAACAATGTCTTCCTTTTGTAAAAAAAAAAATGGTGTTGTTAATTTTAAACAATCGCCAGAAAATGTCTGTTTTTCTCCCTTCCTTTATTCTACCGCCTGAACAACTCAAGTTCATTTCCATCAGATAATATGAAAATACATTTGTTAATTCCAAATTCAGGTATCCTGCCACTTTTGCTGTCGAGATTGCTAGTTGATCATGCTAAGATGCTTCCTTATCTATTATTGGATCTGCGAGAGAGAGAAGGATTAAGAATTATCTGACTTGTTAGTTAATGTGGAAATCATCTAGAAAAGCTTGGCTCGGCACTGCCTGGATTTCTGTATTGAACCAAAACAGTAATAACGTCTCGGGGCTTTTAATAGTGGGAGAAAAAAAAATTCTTACATTAAAACCTAAAGTGTTGTTGTCCTTTCAGAACATAAAGGTGTGATTTATATTGAAGTGGTTAATGAATGCTTTTAGACGTGTTTTCAAATTCGACGTATTATTACAATGCCTAAGAGCGCCTGTGTATGGTATTAGAAAATGTACAGGATTTCCGTCTTTCTTATTTAAATAGACCGTATTTTCTGTAGCGCTGAAATCGTTTTTTTTTTTTTTTTAGATTTGTATTGAGCAGGGGGTGAAAAAAAAATCTGTTTCATAAATAATTCTTTGAAGTAGTTAAAATGAATTACACCTTTAATAAAAGGCTGCGAGTGACGTACGTCTAATGAAATGTAATTGTGCAATGTAAATTATAGCATTTGGATCGTGAAAAACGACGTAAAGATTTCTTACGCGAAAAAAAAAAAGATGTATTTGGTTCACGTCAAGTGATAGAGAAGATAATATTAAGGTAGATACAGTAGGATTATATAGCATTGTGTAGTTTAACCCTCTTGCTGCATAATTTTTACTTTTAACATATTTTCTTTAAACAAAAGTTTAAGGACTTTGCTTCAATCAAAATTGTAGAATCGGTAAATCTAAAAGAGAGATTCAAATAATAGAATAATGAATTTGTGCCATTGTTGGAAAAGTATTATAGAGCAGGACTATGAATGTATGAAAAGGACCAATGGAAAGACAAAAAAAGTATGTGTATGTATGTGTATGTGCTGTTATAGTGGCGACCTGTGCAATACTTTTTCACCACTAGATGTCCTCAGTTTTCCTGAAAATCTTAATCATTAATTTGTTGTGGATATAGGCCCGTCCCCTCCCAATGACTGGACAGTAAAGGAGAAGCAGCTCTTCTTTATGTCACTCCTCTTTCACTGTACACTACCTGGAAACACCTGTGTTTGCTGTTTTAGTGGCAACCTGTGCAATACTTTTTCACAACTAGATGTCCTCAGTTTTCCTGAAAATCTTAATCATTAATTTGTTGTGGATATAGGCCCGCCCCCTCCCAATGACTGGACAGTAAAGGAGAAGCAGCTCTTCTTTATGTCACTTCTCTTTCACTGTACACTACCTGGAAACGGCAAAATGCTGGCGTTAAAAAGCATGTCTGGTTTCAAGGCACTAGGACAAAGATCTGAAGGTAGCAGGCGCCTACATTACATTTCCAATGCCATCCAAAGCAGTTAAATGTAATAACAGCAGTACTATAGGAATGCAACCTTTTGTTTTTTCTTACACCCACTTACCCACTATAGTTTATGTTAATAGCCGTTTTATCCATAGAGAGGTTAAATGTAGTGTTCCTGCAGTGGACAGAATGGTGGATATATGTACAAAACATTTCACCCAGTAATTTCAACATTTATTACATTAGTCTTTATTTTTCATAAGCCGTTCTCTTGCATTAGAACCTACACATAGAAATGTTATACACTGTACAGTAAAAGCATAATTACTCATAATAACTTTTACTAAGTAAAGATGGCTTCTGCAGTATTTGTACGGTGTACTTACCTTCTATAAACAAAACGCAATTAATACAATGATACTTTTTATGAACAGAATTATAAGCCCATTGATGAGCTGGATAGAATGAATTCTAGCCTAATATGGAGGTATAGATGGTACTTCCATGACAGCTTGCATTCAAGGCATGAACCCCACAAGATGACTTAAAGCAGTTTTAAACTAAAAAAAAACAAAAAACAAATAAACATACTTACGTACATGGGGTCTTGATCCAGGCAAATCGATCACTGTAGATAAAAATCTCATACCTACCTTCGCCCCGTTCCTCGCTCCAGCGCCGGCATGCCTGGAGTGTCCGATCCTCCAGCATGGAGTGAGACTTTTCTTGTCCAGATCGGAATTTGGTGATGCTCCGCCCCTCCACCATCACTCAATTCAGGTCTTGATGGCTGCAGTGCACACGGGGACTATGGGAGGCAGACGTCAAGAGTGACGTCTACTTTCTCAATATGCACTTATGGCCGGCCGCGGCTGGCTGCACATCACAGAAGGGGTGGGCACCCCGCATTTTGAAAGATTTCACCAGGTAATTTTTTTTATATTGTTGTAACCTCTGGTGCCAATAATAGGAAGCAGATACTGAGGTGGTAGGTCCGCTTTAAGGTTTCCACTAGAGATGGTCAATTTTTTTTTCATTTGAAGTCATTGATTACTTTGTGAAATAAAGCCGCTTAAGATGGTATCATCACCCATATGATGAGATGTAGGGAAGGTTTGTGGGATCATACCTCAAGCAAAAACACATAGTTTTTGCGTAAATTAAGTTCAAAGTCAAGTTGAAATATTTCATATCAAAGAAATATATAAACCTATCCATTCACGTGACATAAAAGAGCATGGGATTTCTCAGACCAGCTTGTTCTATGGTCGTGATGGTTCCATGGTCCAGTTCTCTGCAAATAATTTTGGTGGTAGACAGGGTTCAGCTTGATCCAACCAGAGCAAACTCTTTGTTCCAACAACTTTCTTCTAAGGCCACCATCATGTTTTTTAGCAGTTGGTGCTACAATAGCTCTTCTGTGGGATTAGCCTTTGGCTTTCTCACCGGCATCAATGAGCCTTGGGTGCCCATGACCCTACTTGTCACTAGTTCAGCCCTTGTCTTTACTTGGGCCTTTTTTCACTGGTACTACCTTTGCATAGCAGGACCTGCCATTGTTTGGATTCTCTGACCCAACAGTTTGTTGTCCTATTGCGAATACTAGAATTTCTCCTCTTTCCAACACATCAGTGTATTCCAATCTTTGTCTAGTTCTATTGTTACAAGATAATCAAAATAATTCACACACAATGGTGTGTGTATGTATGTATGTATCTTTTTAGTTATACATGATTTTATTAAGAAAAGAAAGGAAAATTGTTTTCCTGAAATCATCTTGACAGCTTATTAAGTGTTCATGTTTAAATAAAGCACTGAGATTCAAAAGGGGCTAACATGGTAAGCCACAAAATTTTTGTACACACAGTGTTAAGTCAAACACCATTGATATGTATAGACATTGAGGTATGGGATATACTGGTAGGTTAATTGGCTGTCCCCCTTTAGTTACATGTGACTTAGAATGTGACATATGACATATGATATGTTTTTTATATATATAAAACTATTAAGCTGGGCAGATTCCTGCCCTGATTCTTCAGCTGATCGGCCACCGTGCGCATTCCCACCAAGTGGCTGGTCGGCTGAAAATTGGGTGCGCCCACCTGGTGAGATTGACCAGGAATGGGCCGCATGTCGGATCGCACGGTGATCTGACATGCCGGTAAATGCCCGGCCAATCCCATCCCGAATTAATGGGCGGCACACAAAGGGTCCCGGCCGATTCTCGGCACTACCCACCGTGTGTGATGACATCATCATGGCCAGTCGGTTGACTGAGCTGTCGAGGGGAAAACTACCTGTCTATGCCCAGCTTTACTATGATAGGGACATTAGATTGTGAGCTCCTCTGAGAGACAGTTAGTAATATAACTATGTACTCTTTACAGTGATGCTTAATATGTTGGCGCTATAGAAATATGAGTTAATAATGGAATGTTTGCGCTTTATAAAGAATCGAAACATAAAATATTTTGAGCGCCAATTCTGTTAGATTATATAATTTATGTTAAGATTTGCTCGGTCCTTTAAGAGAAGTAAGAAGTGTTGGACGTTTTTCGAAGACTTGTAATAACATGTTTTCGAACGTGCCCTACACATCTTTGTTAAAATTAAACCTAGGATTGGTTTTGAACGAATAGTCCTATAGCCTTACAGTTGCCGTGGATGGGTGCACCTAAGCTGCTTATTATACTGATGGGTTTTTGCTAGTCGACAGAAAATGAAAAACAGGCAGCTGCTCGCCACCATCAAAGCGACAAATAGTGGAGCGAGTTTGTATGAAAACGAGCGTTCATTTCTTCTATTGCCAAATTCTTGCACAAAACAAAAGAGCAGTTTTAGCACATTATTGCTTAACTAAACTAGAACAACTGACGACAAGTGATAAGGGTGTCTGCTTTACACAACTGGTAATCATTCCGGGAGAGATTTTTTTCTTTTTTTAATGTACTTGAATGTAAAATTTAGTAATTTACATCTACAATGTAGCTTGCATTTAAAAGTATAATTTGTTGTGTTCGGTGTGACCGTGGTCATTGCAAGTGCCTTCAACTTACATTCTGTGATTTTTCTTTTTCTTCTATTCTGTTTAAAGAACACAAGAAACAAAATCGAAATGTTTGCATTGAAGAACCATCTTCTGTTTTTGTTGTTACCGTTTATATTATGTGATTTTGTAGTTTGGAGAAGTTTGAAATGGTACTAGGTCGATGTTTGTTTAAGAAGTGGTACTGGAAATGTTATCCCATGGGGATGTTCTGGATTACTTCTCTGGTATGAAATCTGAGGTGTGTTCCAGAAGTTGCGTTTCTTGAGCAGTGAATCGTCTTCCCATTTGATGGTTCCTGGATAGTCTAAAGGCCCCCATACACCTTACAATCTTTCCATACAATTTCTGTACAATCAACTTTTCTTCTACCAAAACCATGTAATATGAGGACCTTTCTAAACCTTCCAATCACTATGTATTATAGCAGGGAGGCCACTATACTACATCGTTTTTGGTAGATCTAATGGAAATTGTATGGAGCAATCTAAAGGTGTATAGGGGGCTTAAGGGCCCCCAAACACTTTAAGATTTCTCTGGCAGATTTACTTTAGATCTCCTTTTGTTTTACCAAAACCATGTAATATGAAGGACATTTATAAACAATCAAGTCTACCTGTGTTCAATCGCAGAGGAACCTATACTACATAGTTGTTGGTAGATCTAAAGGATATCTGACATAGAGATCTAAAAGTGTGTGGCCTGCTTTAGAGCCACCTGAAAGCACAACAATGATCTTTTTGGAAATTGCGTAGTGGGGTTAACTTGACTGTGGGATAACTGAGCATCTCTACCATGTTTAACTTTTCTAAATAAAGACACAAAGACCGGATTGTAACTTTGGAAATAGGATTTGTAAAAGAAATATATATAATACAGGCCACAGCTTTCAAAATATATAAAATGTTTAATACAATTTTCAAAACCGATCTGGATTCCCCCGGCAGTGCAGCCGGCTATATTACTCGCTCCAACTGTACCGGCCACCAGCCCTTCCGTTATAAGCTTGATGGGTACCTTATCCAAACTTTAAAACACCATTTTAACTGTGTGGGGGTTATCCCCTCCATACCATCCAACCAGGATCTGGTGACTGCTCTAACCAAACTAGCAAGTCACCAAGATCTTTAAAAGTAAAGGCCCCCATACACGGGTCGGATTCCCACCGGATTCCAACACGATCGATTCCGGGCGCGTGCACGCGAAACGATCGTGCCGGAATCGCGTGCAGCCCACCTTGTCCGATCGTTTGCGTCCGATTGATCGGGGGCTCAGAATCGGATCCGACAGAGAACCAACATGTTGGTCTTTCTGATCCGATTCTGCACACATCAGGAGGAGTTGCCATTTGGGAAGTAAGTGATCGGACAGGGAATCGTCCAGGAATCCGTGGGACAAGGTGGTATGTAGCGATCGGATACTCTTAATTGGCTGATTGATCGGAGCTCCGATTCCCGCTGAGATCGCCAGAATCGATCGGGTGAGTGATCAATTGGCCATGCAATCCGACACGTGTATGGCTAGCTTTATGTTTTCTTCTCCATGCACTGCCGAGGTTCACGAATGCTGAGAGAAAAGAAACCTAAAAACATAAAAAGAAAAAACACAAAATAACAAATGCCAACAAAAAGAGGGAGGATGGGTGATCCAAATAGCGCTAGACCTCTATATTAATGTCTGTACTTAATGTCTGTACTTTCAAATAACTTTAAAAATGTTTGGGAAAAGGAAGCTTGTAGGGCTCGTTCACACTATATGCGTTGCAGCTGCAGTGTGCTATAGTGTACCTATCACACTTGCGTTTCTGGTAACACGCAATGCCGTGCATTACTGAAAATGGCTTTTTTGCAGGCGCAGGGCAAGCATCTTCCATACACTGCAAAATTAATTTGATCCATTTTGGAATAAGGCTGTAACATAGCAAAATGTGAAAAAAGTGATAACTCTGGATACTTTCTGTAAACATAGTACCTCTTCTTCCCTGTGCAGAGAGGGAGTTAATAAAGAATTCAGTGTTACTTTTCTCATGGTAGCGTGTTAGCCAGATCGCTTGCGGCAATCACTCAGAATCAAATGCAGCTCACCTAGAGCGATCAAACAGGGATCAGACGTGGTTATTTCTCTGTTCGATCACCAACACTTTGGATAGGGCCCTCTATTCCTATCCAAAAAATCAATGAGAGAACGATTCCCAATGATGGTGCACATCGCTTCCCCGAACGATCGTCATTTTGTCTTTCCAGGTTTTTTTTATTTATCTTCTACCATCCTATATGTATGACATTTATGAATTAAACCTTTCAGTCTTCATACCTTTTTGTATACACAGTAATATTGCTGTTGGTGGATGCCCCCCATGAAGCACCACATATTAGGACTTCATTCTAGAGCCCTCATCTCTGATTCAAACATGGTCTTGCAAAACCATATGCCATGGAATGCCATAATGAGCAGGTCCTATAGGGGGTAAGCGTTCCTAATCAGAATATATTTCAATACAGACCACCCTGGGCAACACCCTCATGTGATGCTGAGCTTCCCTTAGTAAAAGTCTTGGAATGCAATCATTTAAAGGAGATGAACTAAAGGTAGGAATACACTGGTTGATTTTTCCCAGATTTATGCACAGCCGAGCGGCGTGCGCGGTCACAGCACTGAGTTGTGCAAAAATCTGGGAAAAAATCTACCCGTGTATGCTGTTTTCCGAACAGCTTACCAACATATTGGTAAACCTTGTTCGATAGCCTATACTTTGAATAGGGTCCCGCGGTTCCCTATTCAAAGTATAGACCGGCTGACAGCTGGCTCCCGATATCGGGGAAGCCGGGCAGTAGCGTGATGACATCATCACCCTACTGTTGAGATCTCTTTTTATCGGTTCAAAAATCGAGCTGTGTATCCCAGCCTTAAGACAATAAGTCACCATAAATATGGGCATCTGGAAACCCCCGACTTATTGTCTTAAGGCTGGGATACATGGCTCAATATATATCCAAAAGGCAACCCAGCCTGGAGAACGCGGCGATAGGCGTCCCCGGGTGCTTTTCGTGCATATGTCCTATAGAGATAACATAGGGTTTTTTTCAGAGCAACCCACGAGTGCCTGCACACTGTGTACAGGTGTTTGCTCACGGGGCAGGTAGGCGTTTTACAGGCTAGTGCTGACTTCACAGGCCCATGTGAAGGGCATCTAAGGCTGTTCTAAAAAAAAAATGGTTTGGTGATGAAAGGCCAAGATCCCCTACCACAGACCGACTGACTAATTGTCTAAAACTTCTCATTCACCACAAATGTTGAAACTATTTTCCGAAGACCATTTGAAATGAGTAGAAATGTAATCCTTTTACGTTCACCATTTGTATTCTAAATAACTTTTTTTTACCTCTATAATTATCATTTGAAGTCTTTACTACTTACGCTCTTTGTAGGGTTTGCATGTCTCCATTGGTCAGTAATCACGCATTCATCAGCAGTGATTTTTTTTATAACACCTAAGATGATGGTTTTTCTTTTTTAAACTTTTTTTTTTTATTCTGAGAAATCACTTCTTTTTTTCCCAATAAGAAATCACTTCTAAATGGCATAAATCATGGGTATTGTTTGGTAAATATAATGTTATCTGTCATTATGGCTGTCGAGCATGCATTTCCAAAGAAGCCAAAACAATAGAGGTAGTTCTGCTATGTATTTAAAATTTAGGCCATATTTAAGTCACACGAAGACATTTCTTGTATTGGAAATTTACCAACTGCTGGTTGGAAAGAAATGAGGACAATGTACTTATCTTTATTGGCGTGTGCTGATCAAACATATTCATTTTTTTATTCCCGAAATATAATGTTTATTTAGGCTTGTTACCATTCTTTGTGCATTTCTTGGACTTGGTTGTAGATAAAATCGTTTGGTTCCTTAGATCCCTTGTACTCGTTTTTGTGCTCTTTGATACATGCAAATGTAGTAAGATCTACGGATGCGAAGTCAACACTTTTTTTTTTCGTATAGCGTTATAAAATTCCAGTAATGCATTATTAAACAACAAAAATAGCCTTCATGTATTATGTGCAAGACAAATTAATTGTCATTACATAAATATAAAGGACATCTCCCTTAATTGCAGAGATGTGTTGTAAAGTACAGCTTGTCTATAAATGATTGAAGTACAATCTCTTCTATTAGTTTTGTCAAAGTAGCCCTGAATTATATATGCTAAATAGCCTTCGAGCTGTCATGTGATCTTAGAAAGCCATTCTGTAGAGTTGCCTGTACGTATGTATTTATCTTATCAATCTTAAGTGTACGCGCAATGCAGTACAGTGATTTTAAATGTCACCTTCATGGTCCTGTAGTTAATACTATGACAGACTATCTTTGTTATTGGATTCTTTCTAAAGGTTAGGAGAAAAGCTGGCCATACAATGTAATGTCTTTTTTTTTCAGTGGCAACTAAACATTTCTGAGCTGCCTATTCTTCTGTCCATTTTTAAATCCTGTCTATCACCTTGCTTAGTGCTACTTAAGATTGCTTAAGGAATTTCATGATGCCTCAATTAACTGTCCTATCTAATACTTTTTGTATGTGAACGCAAGGACATACATCAAGCTCTGGTTTGTTGTTAAAGTGTACCTGAAGTCATAAACACTTTTGCAAACAGAAGCTATTGGTGAACGCGCAAAGACAGAGCAACATACACTTTGTTTTTCAAACATAAAAAAAGACTACTGGCCATATATCCATACGCTTTAGCGTTCGATTCCTGAACGTTCCATAGCTGTATGTGTTCATCTGGAGCGATCAATCCTGCTCCAAGAAAGTGTCAATCGAACAGGAATCCAATATGTTGTTACATCCCTGTTTGATCGGCATGACTTTGGATGGAGACTGAGGGAGCCGTTAAAGTCCTTGAATTGTTTTGCTGGGTTCTATATTTAACTGTGCAGATCTTAAGCCTGCCATACACACGCCGCTGTGTGCAGGCAGACTAGTCCCGATATTTTTCCGGGAGGCTAACGTGATGACGTCATCACGTTAGCCTCCCGTTGCATTATGGGGCCCCTTCAATCGGTTGGGCACCCTTTGTCTGCCTGCCATAAGCTGCAATGAAGACGCCGCTTCATTGGCGCTTATGGCATCGGCTTTCATCGGCTCCCATCGGCCAGAGAAGATCGGACATGTCCGTTCTCTGGCCGGCCGAGAAGTGGGGCGACAGGGATCTGTCGCCCCATGTGGGCACATGCCGATTAGCGGCCGATTTTTAACCTGACCGACGGCGCGAGCGCGCACGCCCGTCGGTCAGATTAAAAATCGTCCGCTTATCGCCATGTGTATGGCTAGCATAAAACTTCAGTCAATGCCAAACATCCAGATGAGTCACTTTGGTGATATACCCCACACTGGACAGTGATAATGGTATTAATTGTCGCTGTTCTCCATATCTGTGTAGAATTTTTTTTATAAGCGGTTTAAGTAAGAATAGATATTTTTACCCAAATGATACCTAAATGTCACCTTCAGAGATGATAAAACCCACTCCTGGGAAACAAGAACCTTCCTTCCAGCTGTTCTTCAGGTAGAAGAAAAAAACTTATAGTCCATAGTCACATGGACCTTTGTAAAACTGGTCATTTTTAACCCTCAAACTATCTGAATGGTGGTCCCTGTTTGTGTTTTTATGTATAGTGAGTATCAATAACTTAACATTATAATCAAGATATCAGTCCCCACCCTTCCCACCCCACCCATGCAATGTAAACACCAGCAAGTGCTGGTTAGTGGAAGACTGTATCCATAATGGTGCATAGTGAGGTCTGCATTGATTGCATTGATTATTGATTGATTACTCAGAGATTGTTACCACCAGCAGAATATGAATTATGATGTGCTCTTGAAATGTGCACATTTTGTGGACTAGATCGGTGGTTGAGAACCACTGGACTAGATAATCTATACATTTAAGCAGGCCATACACGGGTCAGATTTTCAATCAATCAACTTAAAACGATAAATTTTTAAGTTGGTATAAAATTGTATGTCGATTGTATCATGCCCCATATGTAGTACAAGATTTTTGATCGATTTTTGATCGATTTTTTTTTTCACTCGACATAACAATCGATCCAAAATAGTGCGATTGAAATTTCAATCAGAAGTGAGGTAGAATAGGTAGAAAAAAAATCGATCAAAAATTGGTTGACCACACTTGGTTCTCAAAATACTGAACCAAGTTTCAATCGACCGATCAAAATTTACCATCCAGTCCGATCAAAAAACAACTGAATTTTCACTAAATTTTGATCGGATTAAGTCGATTTAACCAGGTGAGCAAAACTCAATTCTCAATCAATCGACTAAAAAATTTATCGTTTTAAGTCGATTGATTGAAAATCTGACCCGTGTATGGGCTGCTTTACTCCTTCCAATATACTAGTCTCTTTAGAGGTCTTCTTCAAGAACTTAATTTTAACTTAATTAGCTATTTATCTAAAGTAGACTTGAGTACTGAGTGTTTGTTTTGTATCTCTTAAGCCCCCCATACATCTAAAGATTTCTCTGTCAGATATCCTTTAAATCTACTAACAACTATGTAGTGTCGGATCCTCTGTGATTGAACACAGGTAAGGCCCCCATACACGGGTCGGATTCCCACCGGATTCCGGCACGATTGATTCCGGGCGCGTGCACGCGAAACGATCGTGCCGGAATCGCGTGCAGCCCACCTTGTCCGATCGATCAGGTCCGATTGATCAGGGGCCCAGAATCGGATCCGACAGAGAACCAACATGTTGGTCTTTTTGATCCAATTCTGCACACATCAGGGGGAGTTGCCATTTGTGAGGTGGACAATCGGACACGGAGTCATCCCGGAATCTGTTGGACAAGGTGGTATGCAGCGATCGGATACTCTTAATTGGCCGATTGATCGGAGCTCCGATTCCCGCTGAGATCGCCGGAATCGATCGGATCAGTGATCAATCGGCCATGGAATCCAACATGTGTATGGCTAGCTGTAGACTTGATTGTTTAGATTGTTTACATGGTTTCAGTAAAACAAAAGGAGATCTAAAGGAAATCTGACAGAGAAATCGAATGCTAGCCATACACATGCCGATAAGCGGCCGATTTTTAACCTGACCGACGGGCGTGCGCCCACATGGGGCGACAGATCCCTGTCGCCCCACAGCTCGGCCGGTCAGAGAACGGACATGTTCGATATTCTCTGGCCGGCGCAAGCCGATGCAAGCCGATGCCATAAGCTGCAATGAAGACGGCGTCACAAAGGGTGCCGGCCGACTGAAGGGGCCCCATAATGCACCGGGGTGCAAATGTGATGACGTCATCACGTAAGCATCCCGGAGCATATCGGGACAGGTCTGCCTCCACACCATCGGGGGGTTGTGTATGGCAGCCTTAAAGGTGTATGGGGACCCTAAAGCCACACACGGTTCGATTTTGGTTCAATCGATACTTGATTAGATCGAGGAATTCAATCGTCTAATCGAAAATCGATCTTAATCGCATCAACATACACCCCACATTGAGTTTGCAATTGTGGTGCGATTCGACTTAAAAATTTTAATTATATCGAATCTAATAGATCCAGGAGAAACACCACAAACATCCACGATTATAAAACGATTTTGGCGCAATCAACGATGATTTTCCAACAAGATTTTCCGATCAAAATTCGATACATTTTTCTGCCTTCATCTAACAATTATTGTCGATCATACCATGTGGGCATTTCTCGATTTTCGATCAATCGATGAAAAAATTCATCAAGCATCGATTGAACCAAAATCGAACCGTGTGTGGCTAGCTTTAGGCTACCGCCCGCAGTCTAAATGCAGGGAGCCGCAATTCTGTTTGCAGGTCGCACTACATTCACGCCCCATCGTGGCTTTAGTTGAAATGGGGACAAGCCATTTAACAAAATAGAAGCGATCAGCCGTGATCGTCTAAATGGGAACATTCCCTTAGCTTTATTTACATACAGGTTGTTGCAAAAGTATAGGTTTATTTTTTTGCTTGGGAGGATTCTCTTTATTTGCAGTCCTTCAGACACACTGGAAAGAGAGAAATATTGCCAAAAAGTGGCACCTCGCCTCTTGTTTTGTTGGCAAATGTAAGGTTCTATTTCCACGGCATCAGACACCATGCGTTTTCGGGGCATTTTGTTAACGCACCGTAACTGGATCCATTGTGTGGAAATAGAGCATTATATATTTGCCATCATATGTCCTGAAAATGGGCAACAGAAGATAAAAGTTTTGCCTGTACATATACTTTCATTAAAGATGTAATTATTTAGTAACAATCTCATTATGTAAAGATGAGCTTTTTTACATGTGCTGTTTTCATTGCTTTCCACTAATGCTATGCGCATGTGTTCATTTTGTAGGTATCTGGCCGTCAGAAGAAGTACTGGCCTACTACTGTCTCAAACACAAAGACATGTTTCGGTAAGAAAATAAAACTACGTATAGCCAGCCACTGCCATTACGTTGACTATGATTGAAATCACCATAATATCCATGCACGGAAAGGAAAGTGCAAGGTGACAACGTGTTGCTCTTGACAAAGATTGCGGAACGGCCTGTAGGTACTAATATTGCACAGCAAGCTTTGCCATATGTCAAAGCCTTCTGATTTCCACTTCAGGCCTTTTATTTCACTTTGATTTTTTTGGAAACAAAAGTGAGTCTTCAGTCAATCAATGCGTATTGTGAAGGTCAGATAGAATAACAGGCATTTTGTAAACTCTCTTCTGCCATTAGAATTATTGAGCACTATGCAATACTAAAATACCGTATCATTTAGCCGGGGTGCCAGGCAGTGCCCATATCAGCAGACTATGTATTTTCTTACTTTTAATACTCGGAGCTGTGTCATTGCTGAAGAAAATGCAAATTTTAAAAGGCCAGGTCTACTACCAACTGCTAGTGAGAAGCGAACCATGAACCCACTGGAAACCTGTCAATGATCACACAAGCCATACACACAGGGTACATGCAGCGAACACAAAGCTTAACATCCACATATCATATAATGTTAAATAAAAACCGTATTTTTCGGACTATAAGACACAATTTTTCACCCCCAAAATTGTGACCACCCACGGCCATTTGGTTGCCAGTGATCGCAAATTGGCTCCCCGCCAACACTCTCGGCAGATGGCGGGGAGCTGAACTGTATGAGCTATATTTGCAGAGCAGATATAGCCAATGCAGAGTGTGTGTGGGGAGAGCTGCACTCACGCTGGCAGCTTCCTCACACATGCAGCGTAGAGGAGACAGGGAAATCGGTGTGCAGATTCCCCCACCAGACAGCCCCCCCCTCCCTTCCCCGTGTATGAGGAAGAAGAGATGCTGAACTGTGGCTGAAAAGGGGTACTGCATGAAATTTTTTCACTTCATTTAAACACATGAAATATTTTTTTTCTGATTTCCTTCTCTGGAAACTGGGTACGTCTTATGGTCAGGTGCGTCTTATAGTCCGAAAAATACATTATATCGTACAGGGTAGATCCAGCAAGTACACATTTTGGACATTGTATTTGAAGTCTGACTTTCACATCCTGACTTACTGGTTGTTTCATAATATATGGTAGTTCATATATGGTTTTGTTTTTTCTTCTACTAGTTCAGTCAACTATTTCATCAACTGAAATCAAATATAACAACAATATAATAATAGGGCTGTTGAAACAAAAACTCTACCGTTCCCCTTTAATGTATACGTCATCGTGTGCCAGCATCCCATCAATTGTATATATAAGAAGACGGTTTTGGAAAAGCAAAAAGAGGGTAACCTGCTACATCCCCCAATCTGCCTACCAGTAGGAGACTAAGCCTCCAAGGGACTTTAAGGGCACTGATAAATCAACTGATGTATAAAAAATGGGTCATTTATTAGAACATGAGATTACATTCACAGTACAAAGTACATAAATATATTAAAAATATCATTGCATACAACTTTTGCACATCTCGTTGAGTAACATATATTTCCACTGTACATAGAGAACAAACATGTTGAAGAACACCACCTTGACGCGTTTCGCTTAAGTAGCTTCCTCAGGAGATATATAGGTGCTTCAAGTTTTGCCTATAGATGTGTTCAGGGTGAAGGGTGGACCCGGTCGTAATGTCCCCACCAGCCAGGGAGGGCACCAAGGTGCCCAGGAGGGGTGCACCCACATGCTCGTCCAGACCGGGAACGACAAGCCAAGGGATAGTGGGGGAGAAAAAACATGGGCAGGTAGTGTCCGATGGCAGCCACCGGATCATGTGCTCCTGCACCTCAACCTCTGTGATGAAGTTGGATTTGTAGTTTCCCTGTCAGGAAGGAGATCCGTCCAGCAAACTCTCCTCCGTGATTCCAGTGCCGGGTACAGAAGAGTGGAGAGTGTCCATCAGTCACCATCCTGCTGCCACCTCACACAGTGTCCTGGAACCTTCATAATTAGAAAAAGTTCACACATAAAAAAAAGTCTTTATGGAACACGCACAGTATCTATGGTAGACAGGAAGTGATGTTTGACATGTTATGGTTTGTTAAGACTTTTTAGCTTGTAAAGGTTTTTATGCTTAGGAGACAGGATTTTTTTATGCTAGCTAACTTGAAAGTATGATTAGGAGCCCTCTTTGCCTTGTCCATACATTCCTTTCATATTGTTTTTTTTATTTGTTCCTGGTACACACTGTCTTCGTCTGAAGATGTTTAGGCTTCTTTCTATATCTATAAGTATCTCTGCCTCAATTTGAGTCTTCACTTGCATATAGTGCATATATAGCTTCTATTTAATATGTAGGAAAAAGGGATTCAGTTCTTGGGAACTTGGTATAAACCCTTATATAGATGCTAGATTATTACCCACCACTTACACCACCATTTGTGACCATGGGAAATTGATGCACATGTTCCTGGTTGGTTGCTAGTGATCCATCATGCCAGATCACTAAATGATCACTTTCTATAGGTGAGGACTGATAGCATATGCTTACCACCCATTCTGCCTCCTTTCAACTCCTTAGAACAGAATACTCTTTCGAAGAGCTGTGTAGCCTATCTTTACAGAAGTCTTCTGAACACCAATGAAAAACCTAACATTGGGAATATAGGTTGCGCAGGTTTCTGAGCTGGGGGATTGATGAAATAAAGGATATGTACTGATATTCTATTGTACATATGAAATTTATACATGGATCCCAGCCCTAGTCTAGGTGTCACATTGTGGCTATATACTGTACTATACATTATTTAATGCTTTCATTGAAGGAATCCTATTTTCTCAATCTGTGATAAATTTCCTCCTTGAGAAAAAAAAACGTTTTCATTAATCAATTTTTTAACAAACAGCAGTCATGTTTTGCGTTGGAAAAATTAAAGGGGGGGGGGGGGCTCTTTTTTTCTCCTTTATAGTATGACAAGGTTTGTTTTATAGCTGTCATTGAGCACTTGACAGAGACAGAAACAATGTGTCGTGTATTTGAATTCATTTTAACAGTTTAACGACATGTAGGCAGGGAGTCCATCAAGGCACCTAATTTGCAAATTGTACAATAAAACAGAAGCTGACCGTGTGCAGGCCACTGATTTAGTCAGTCATGCCTCTGGTGATAAGGGCCAAGATTCCCAATGTTCTTATATCAGGGCTATCAAGCGCTCCAATGGTTGGAGATCAAAACTGATCTCTTGTAGAGCACAATGGCAACTGCAGGTGTAAATAGTTAAGATGGCACCTTTCTTGGCTGTGAAGGATAGAACCGTTTAAGAAGACACAGTCTTTCTTCTCTTGAAAAACGAGTATGCCAAGATAATCATCTTCAACCCCAGGAGTGTTAAATAATGGTTGCTCCACTGAGGTTTGTTTAGGTCCTATGCTCCTACTGTAGCCTACAGCAACCCAAGGTTCAGCAACAAAGAGGTTTGACAAGGTCTAAGCATTAAAACTCCTGGAATTGCGTTGTTTTTAGACTCTCCCAATGAGTGCAATATTAAAAAAGAAAACAGAATTCTCTTGAGAAGGCACTGTGGTATACATGTCTTCTATAATGGGGTAGCTTTAGTTGTAACTTTGATGGCTGGAATCTTAAGTAAATTTTTAAATGATATTCATCCATCATGATTTTTATCTCTTATACATCTAAAACCTAAAGTTCTGACTTACAGTATCTACTGTCACTTTTTTCCTGTGTTGTCTGATTTATTTTTTTACACGAGGGAGCTGCCTATGTTAAAATTTAAAGCTAAAGGTCTGCCCAAATGTTCTACCTGAGAAAACTTCAGTGGCTATTAAAGTAAATGTAAACTCTTCTTGGATGACAATTAGTAGCACTTTTCATTATTTGTTCATCTCTGGTGTTTCTGATATCCTGCGCCTCTCTAGAACCAGTTCATGTCTATATTCAATACAACAATAGCTACATGACATTTGGCAATGGCTCATTTATGTCTTCAAGGGTACAAAAGAGAAAAACTCACCCAATCCTGCACTCCTGAGGCCAGCCTCTCTTCTGGAGCGCTGTTGGTAGTCCCTTAGCATTCTCCGTCAGGGCCATATTTTGTGTCGCTTGAGGAGGACATCAGAGACTGCCACACAGAGTGCTCGAAGAAGCTAACTGAGAACCAGCCAAAAGCTGGGTATACATTGTTTGATTTTTCCACTTAATCGGCTTCAAAAAGTCAATAATTTTAAGTAGATCGTTTGCAAACCCATTCCTTTTTACCTGAATTGAACGACTAAAAGTGATGGAAATGAAACATAAATTC
This sequence comes from Ptychadena robeensis, assembly GCA_036250615.1. NCBI lineage: Eukaryota > Metazoa > Chordata > Amphibia > Anura > Ptychadenidae > Ptychadena > Ptychadena robeensis. The sequence goes on along the minus strand of CM070035.1, from coordinate 155,735,967 downwards.
TATCGAGCATTGATTGGACATGTTGGTGAATTTCAGTAGATCGTTCAAGCATCTGACAGGTTTTCTAGGTATTTGTATGGATTTGTATCCAATGGTACCATGGAGCATGTGCTTTATAAAGGAATCGATCGGTTCGGCATCATATTGTGTGCTGGTACGGGTATGATTGATCAATGTTAGACTCACAGTCAATGTTCATATCGCACAAGGCGATCAAATCGATTGAACAAAAGTTGATGTGTGTTCTGAACTGTAAAAAGAAAAAACACAAATAAACCCATATACACATTATTAACCTTTATGTAGTGTACATCGGTCCCTAAACATAAAAAACACATACTTACTTTCTTATCTCTTTCTCACTCCTACGATGTCATATTCGCATTCTCCTGTCCTCTAGGGTGTAAGATGGTTTATTGAGACCCTGGTCTCGCTTACTTAACCAATCCGCTTTACAGCTGGCGACGCAACGACCTCCAGCATCACCGTGGCAGGCTGCCATGCATATGGAGACTTGGAAAGGTAGTCAACCACTGTTAACATCTTCCTTCCCAAGTCCCCTTGTGCTGGAGCCTTCCACATTGCAAGTTCTCTGGAGAGGCAGAGCGTTGCCAGATTTTTATGGTTTTTCAATCATTTTAAGTCGATCATTTGCAAACCCATTCCTTTTTACCTGAATTGAATGACAAAGTGATGGAAATGAAACATAAATTCTATCGAGCATTGATTGAACATGTTGGTAAATTTCAGTAGATCGTTCAAGTATCTGACTGGTATTTGTATGGATTTGTATGCAATGGTACCATGGAGCATGCGCACAGGGCTTTATAAATGAATCAATCGGTTCGGCATCTATTATATTGTGTGCTGGTAAGGGTATGATTGATCAATGTTAGACTCACAATCGATGCTCATATCGCACAAGGCGATCAAATCCATTAAACAAAAATTAAGGTGTGTTTTGAACTGTAAAAAAATACCAAAAAAACATATACACATAACCTTTATGTAGTGTACATCGACCCCTTAACATAAAAAACACTTACTTACCTTCTTATCTCTTTCTTGCTCCTATGATGCCATATTCGCAGTCAGCTGTCCTCCAGGGTGTAAGATGGTGGAGTGGGACTGGTCCCGCTCCCTTAAACCAATCCGGATATACAGCCTGCGACGCAACGACCTCCAGCATCACCTTGGCAGGCTGCCATGCATTAGGAGACTTGGAAAGGTAGACGACGACTGTTGACATCGTCCTTCCCAAGTAACCTTGTGCTGGAGCCTTCCACATTGCAAGGTCTCTGGAGGGGCAGAGCCTCGCTGGATTTTGATGGTTTTTTAACCTCTGATCTGCCTGATTATAAGTGGGTGATAGAACTTTAAGTAAAGCTAGCCATACACACCCCGATGGTGTGCAGGCAGACCTGTCCCGATATGCTCCAGGATGCTAACGTGATGACGTCATCACGTTTGCACCCCGGTGCATTATGGGGCCCCTTCAGTTGGCCAGCACCCTTTGTGTGCTGGCTATAAGCTTCAATGAAGACACCGTCTTCATTGAAGCTTATGGCATCGGCTTGCATCTGCTTGTGCCGGCCAGAGAATATCGGACATGTCCGTTCTCTGGCCGGCCGAGCTGTGGGGCGACAGGGATCTGTTGCCCCATGTGGGCACATGCCGATAAGCGGCCGATTTTTAACCTGACCGACGGCGCGAGCGCGCACGCCCGCCGGTTGGGTTAAAAATCGGTCGCTTATCGGCATGTGTATGGCTAGCATTAGAGGTATAGGGGCCGCCAATGGAGCATTATCAGATATGTAAACAAAAATAACAAAACAAATAAAACCCACAATGCACCCAGCCTCACTGCAATTTAACTCTGTACAAGTGCAAAACGCTTTGTGTTGTTTGCAGGAGTTGGAGAATTAATAATGCAATCTTCCACTAACAATGAGATTTTGTTACTTTTAGCAAGTTTCAGTTTTAATAGAGAGCACTATCGACAAAAGAACGAGAGAGTCGAGGCAAAAAAAAAAAAAAAAGGATCCTACTCGGATTTTGAAGCTCAGCGGTGGCAGTGTTGCAGAAAACACTAATGAGGGAACCCCCTACTGGTTTGCCTGCTTTGTGACTTTTCTTTATCACAATTATTTTTTAAACGCAAAACACCACGAGGTCGCCTCTTAGTGTCCCTTATACTTCCTGTTAACTTTTTCCATTTTTTTTTTCCCTGACGTTGCTACTGCTACATGTGACAATCTGTAACATAGATGCATGCGTGTAGATATACATGTATATGTGTTGTTTTCTTCTAATTTGTAAAGCTTCTTTTCTGTTTTACAGGGACCTTGCTGTGTGTGAGCTAGGGGGTGGTATGACATGCATGGCTGGTCTTATGGTAAGTCTTTTCTCCATTCCAGTTCCATTCACAGGCTGGAACAAAAGACGAGAACGGTTCCAGTGCCTCCAACATGCTGGGTCAGGGAACTGTCAACAGCATCAGCTGCGGTCAAGCTGGAGTCTTGAGAGAAACTTTTCCCGGCCGCACAGTGCTTCATTCCGTATTGATTTTGTGGTCGCCAAAAAAAAAGAAAAAACGCTTTTCCTCGAGCGCAGTCAATATCTCTTGTTGTGACATCGCAATCCACAATATGTTACGTCTTGCAGAAGCCAAACCTTTTTTTTTTCTTCTACTCCCCCTTCCCCAGATTACAGTCCCATTTGCTAAAATGCAGGGAAGCGCCTTGCGAATCACAGTTGGAGCACTATGATATAGCTGTTAATGTTTTGCCTGAGTTATTACACCAACAAACATGATCCAGAGCTCCTCGTAATTAGATTCTTTTGAGCCGGGATGGCCATTCAGAGACGTCGGTGACCATTCTTCGGCCGGCGAGTCGTGCATTCAGCAGATATTATGTCGCAGCCCAGTGCGTTCGACAAGTTTCTGTGTCTCTGCAAATAAAGGCATATTGTTACACTGATTGGCATTTGACAAACCTGTCGCATTTATACAATGTGTTGAGGTTACAGCCCAATGCGTGAACTTGTCAAGCTCATGAAAAAAAAAAAAAAATTACCCTTACAAAGCCATCAGCCGGCAATACAAAGTTATATGAAGGGCATCCAGGCAGCCAGACAGAAAGAGGCTGAAAGGCAGAATGACAGGCCTTGTGTGATGGTTCCACTAGATAAACAGATCCCGCAAATGAAAGCCTCTCGGAATACCATCATCCGCTGTCACAATGCAATTACCCAACAGAATGATAGCAAGATAGAGACTCCCGCAAATGGAAAGATAAAAGTATTGACTGATTTGATTGAATGATTAAAATAATGCAGACATAAAATGAAAAAAGATTGAAGACTGTTATGGAGAAATAGGTGAAGAATCATGATACTGAAAGCTTGTCAAACCTGCCTTGCGCTCCTCCATGCAGACATGCTGCCATTTGCCCCCGTCTCTCTCTTTTTTTGCCTTTTAGGTCGCAGCATCCGCAGAAGCCAAAGAGGTCCTGTTAACAGACGGCAACGAGAAGGCTATTAAAAGTATCCTTATCAGAAGAGATTAGCTGCTATATAGTGTATGGGGGAGAAGGTTATTGCTGAATGCATTTAGTCTGGCTAGTTGAAGTATTTGTAAACCCAACCACTTAAGGTGGCCATACACGGGTCGATTTTTCTATTAATTCCCAAACAATCGATCACCATACATGTTTGCGTTGAACGATTGTTTGGGAATCCAGCATGGCCACCCTTTCTTCAAGCGGGATTCAAACAGGGAACCAACATGTTTGTAGATTCCCATTTGATTGCCTCTACATTGGTTGGGAACCAAACGGGATTGCACAAAGTGGTGGACATTGATTCTCTGTTCAATCAACAACGCTCAATCACAGGGTGGTGACGTCATGCTGCCTTTCAGGGTTCATCGACCGAATTGGTATTGACCCGTATATGCCCATCTTAAGCCCTCATAGAATCTTTGATGTGGTATAAGTTGGAAAACCACCCAGTGACCAGACCAGTTCTTGTTCAGGTACTTCCTGCTATGTGGTGAAAAAAGTAATTGCTGTATCCCAGTTTTGATCCTTCGTTGTCATTTTTTACGTGGGCTTCCCACCAGTCCTTAAATCTGCTGTTTGAGGGACCACTGTTGTCATAATCGGGAACCTTCCATTAAAATCCCATGCAACCATCATTGGTACGTTGGTAGACTGGAAATGGTTATAGGAAATCAGAAGCAGAGAAGTACAACAAAGATGAGAAATAGTAGACGATGACAATAGTATATGATATTTGTAAAAAAATTTATGTTTGTTTGGCAAGCTATGGAAGACAAGGCAAAACAAAGAAAGACACTCCCCCCACCCCAATTACAGAGGATTTACTCAAATATTCAACAACAAGAAACTTCATATGCTGGCAACATATATACAGAAGGGGGTTTCTGAGGGTCTTTTGTTTGCCAAAATAATTTTAAGCCAGAGACTTCAAATGCCAATTTAACCCCATCAGGGGTGCAGTTTATTAAAAAATATTCAACAAGACAACAACAGCTGACAGTTTGTTAGACTGCAGAAATAGACATATACAAATAATAAGATAAATGCCAGGAAGGAATGGGGGCCTCCTACAACTGGTGGTCCCCTTTTCCTCCTGTCCAATAGTTGGTCAGACCCCCATTGTTGGAGGATCAAGACATGTTCAATTGCACTAGGCTTTGTTCGACGCGTTTCGTCTTTTGTAGACTTTATCAAGAACACCCGTGCTCTAAAAACATCAAACAGTATTACACAATTACTATTAAGCATTAGTTTCTACATTACCTCTAGGGCTTGATGGTGGGTTAGTTTACCTGTCCTTTTTTCCTTATTTAGACCATAGAATTGTATTCTGAGTTTTTCAATCTTGTAAGCAGGTAGGAGGTCACCAACCTTCAATCATAAATATATATAGTGAGGGATACTCTCTGGTTACCTCCCAGAACATCTATGTCTCCCTGTCAGGATCCGTCCAGCCCTGGGGGGAGTGCGGCGCCGTCGGGGTCCCCAGTCTGGT
>CM070035.1:155716844-155730809 GCA_036250615.1 Ptychadena robeensis | reverse complement strand
ACATAGACTCCTCCCCTTGTCATTGGTCACTACGATCGTTACCCCTGTGGGGACGTGACACTCCCCCACCACTCAGGTTTCTCAAACTGTCCCCTATCTATGTGTCCCTTGCAGAATTATCTCCCTATCCGTCCCCATAGTGACCAGTGTGTCTCAATTCCCTAAAAATCAACTACATATGGTGGATGACTGTTCCAATATCTACAAATAACTCCATTCCTCTCCACATTAAGACCAATAAAAAGCAATACAAAACCTTGTCCTGCATATGTGTGTATGTATAAGTGTGTGGAAATTGTATGTGCCCAGTGTGTATACGTGTATGGGAATTATATGTATCCTGTGTCATGTTGTTCCTCCCAAGTGTCGGCTGTTTAGACTGGCCCTTAAAGTGCTATGTGCATAAATAGCATAAAAAATGTGAAAAAAAATGTGAAAAAATGCATCCAGCCCTTGTAAGTTTGGTAAACTGTCTAGTGTTGCTCTCATTAAAGTGCTTTAGTGCATTGGTGCGTGTCTGATCACAGTCCCAAGTGTTACATCAGTCTGTGAACTGCCAAGTGGCTGGCTTACCTTGGATGCCGGTGTGTGTACCAAGAGAGAAAGGGGGAGCCCCCAACAGGTAGCGAATCTCCAGCTAGTCTCCTGTCCTCTGATATCCTGGCGCCCGCCCCTCTGACCACCGCTACTCCATAGCACCACCTATCCTAAATGGGGCGTCAACGTCGCCCCACCCATCCACAGAGGCGGAATGGCACTTGACACATGCAGGGAGGCAAACGCTCATTCCCATGCATGCGTCCAGACGAACACACAGGGCAGCGGCATCGCGGGCAGACGACATCACCACGTGCGTCCCTGTGGGATGACGTCATCCGCGCGAGACGACCGCCGCATCCCTGATGACGCTGTGAGTGCCAATGATCACAGCGGCCATATTGGTTCACCCAAAAGGGTGTACCGGGCCACTGCTTGGCTGTTGTTAGCCAAAGAGGGGCGGGAACCAAAAACGGCAGAGAACAGGGTCCTCATTCCATTTTTGAACACTAGTATTTCTTTTGGTTAACTTTTAAATAAATTATATCAAAGGAAGAGAAAGGAAAAACCTTTCTGTCTATGTTTGCTTGGTCAGGATCAGATGGTCTACCCCTCCATCTTTAGCCCTTTACAATAATATCTTTGAACATACAATAAATATTTAATCATTTATACATAAATAGATTAGCATTCTTCATTTTTGAATTATATTTTAAAAAAAGGGATACATTTTATTGTGAGCTCTGAATGTATCAAGGACTGGTGACAGACTCATAGCTCCAGTTCTTATAGGTTTTTTATTGTTCAAGAAAGGGTTTGTAACTAATCATCTCATTCAAGCTTGGAGCTGTGGTTGCCTTCAGTCTCTGAATCCATTGTGTCTCAACCTGTAGAATTCTCTTATTAAAATCTCCACCTCTCGAGGACTGTTTTACCCTTGCCAGCACTGAAAAATCTACGTAACTTGTATCTGCCTTGTGTTTTAGAACCACATGTCTCACTATTGGGGTAACAATTGCTCCGTTTCTTATATTATTTATATGGTCATAAATTCTCTTCCTAAACTGTCTCTTAGTTTTTCCTATCTAAAATGACTTACACATACATGATAATAAATAAATAACTCCCTCTGTCTCACAGTCAGCGAAAAAGTTTGGTCTGTGGGTCTCCCCATTCAGTAACTCAATGACATTGGACACTCTTACCCAGGGGCACTGGGTGCAATTGCCACATCTGTGGGTACCTACTATTTTAGGTTTGCTCGTTGGTTCTCATTCAAAATGACTGTGTACTAATTTGTCTCTAATTGATGGAGCTCGTTTAAATGTTACTTCAGGTCTTTTTTTCACGAAATTTCCCACTATGGGGTCTTCCGTGAGCCAATGCCAGTGGTTTTGGAGGATCCGTCTTAAATCTGTATGTTGGGAGTTGTATTTGGTTTTAAACCTAACTGAGTTTTCTGTTTTTGATTTCTTATTGCCAAATATTAATTCTGTTCTTTCTTTACTACTTGCTGCCTGATAGGCCTGTTTTAATGTGCGTTTTCCGTATCCCCATTCCCTGAGTCTCCGCCGCAGTCCTTCAGCCTGGACATCAAAGTCCTGGATGTCGGTGCAGTTGCGGCGGATTCTCAGATATTGTCCGTACGGGATATTTCTAATTGTTGATCCTGCATGTCCACTGCTTGCATGCAGGATCGTGTTCCCTGCACTTTCTTTTCGGTAAAGTGAGGAGCTTATTTCTCCCTGTCTATTCAGCTTAATTTTTAAATCCAAAAAAGATACTTCCTCCCTACAATGTAAATGGGTGAACTTTAAATTAATGGGGTTCAGTTGTAGCAGGGCCAGGAATTCCTGGAGCTCCCCCTCTGGGCCATTCTACAGCATAAGCACATCATCAATATATCTGTGCCAGGCCAGGATGTGGTCATGGTACTTGGCTGCTGGTGAGTCCGACCAAAGCCAGTGTTCCCAGCCCCCCAAGTAAAGATTGGCGTACGAGGGTGCACAGCACGTTCCCATCATTGGTATGTTGGTAGACTGGAAGTGGTTATAGGAAATCAGAAGCAGAGACGTACAACAAAGATGAGAAAAAGTAGACGATGACAATGGTATATGATACACAACATGTTAAGCTGGAAGCCATTGACTTAATGTTTACAATAGTTTCTGTTCAATTGCAGAATATTATTTACTACAAAAAACCTTATAAGGAGGGTTAAATTTGCCCCAATGATGTGGTTTCCTGAAAAGTAGGGAATAAGTTAATTCAAAAACTTTGGTTTATAGGGAAAGTTGTTTTTACTTTTAATATAATGTTTCTAAAACTTTTAGCTAATTAAAGCTAATGATATAAAAAAAATATATAAACTTGGCATATGTGCTTTAGAAAAAACTTACTAGTTTAATGAACCACGATAAATGTAAACAAAATGTGCTCTGTAAATACTCTTAAATTAGTTAAATGTTATAAATATGTATGGGGAAAAAAGGAAATATGTTCATTTTTATCAGTTTATGTTACACTTGTTGGAGATGAGATTAGTTGAGCATGAGCCCCTTTTCCATCATGTCCCCCAAGGGTTTAGTATACACCCTATGGTCAGTTTGAGAGGGAAAAGGGATGTATGTCAATATCAAGATGAATTGCCCCTAAATGACCATCAGTTTGTAATATTGATATTTATTATACATGATAAAAGTATTTAGCTCTCTATTGCCTATATATGTATTTGTGCCACATCCCAAAAATGTTATATATACCAAAAAGAAAACAATAGGGGGTTAAAACCAGATGCTTTTCACATCCACACCCTCACCTACCATTGTGAAGACAATAGTCTAAAGCTAGCCATACACCCACCGAGTGGCTGCCGATTTTGCCACCGACCGATGGGCGTGCGCGCTCATGGCCGTCGGTCGGCGGCAAAATCGGCCGCCGATCGTGGATGCCCGCATGGGGCGACACACAGCTCGGCCGGACATGTCTGATATTCTCTGGCCGATGCCAGCCGATGCCGTTACTTTCGATGAAGACCGGCGTCAATGAAGTGACGTCATCACGCTGCTTCCCAGAGCTGATCGTAGCAGCTCTGTCGGCCCCCACTCGGTGTGTGGGGGCCTTTAGACCTAGTCTTCACAATGGCAGGTGAGGGTGTTGATGTGAAGAGCATCAGGTTTTAATCCCCCTATTGTTTTCTTTTTGGTAAATATGATATTAATGATAGGTACAATTGGCAAGACCACCTTAATCATGATATCCTTGTATGCTTCATCACTTATGCTTGGCCATCATGAATATTACTATTGGCACCATTAAACCCCATTAATTAGTGGATTTGGTAAAATGATTTTCTCAGTGTAATTTATTACAACTGACTAGAACAGAATCCCACTTTCTAGGTCAGACTAAATTGATCAAAAATCGGTTGCTTTCATATGTAGTTTATTATAATTTCACACAAACTATTCCTATTTCAATACAGTAGTTAACCAGTAAACAAGAAGAAATGCCTTGGCCAATCAATTACAGATTGATATTGTATGTAATATCAGTCTATCATATGATCACATTTAAATTAAAAAAAATTTTTTTGTGAGAGTAGAAAGGATTAGTGATGAGCGACATAGACAATATTTGTATTTGCGACATTTTGCAAATAATTCTTCTTATATTCGATTTGATATTCGTAAATTGGAAATTCAAGTGTGTGGCCATGTATTGCAAAAATATATTTGCATCGCGATTATCTTCAAATCAATAGTCACATGTGGTATTTATTTTCGCATTAAGATAATATAATTGTAATGCAGGCCCATAAGCTTCCCAGTGCATAATATCCCGAATATTCAATACATTAATTTTTTTGCAAAATTAGTGAATTCTCAATATATTTGTTGAATATATTGTCATTTGCGAAACAAACACAACCCACCTTGAGCAATTGATCCCACTCTAAGGAAAAATCGGTTAAACAGGGCTCCGACTTGTCGGTATTTCCCTGATCAATTGCCATTACTTTGAATGGCGACCGAGGGTCGTTGTGGTATCATATGATGATTCTTGCAGAAGCACTTTGATTGATCATACATGGTTCCAGGGGAATCAAGCAGTATATGGGTGGCGTAAGAGAAGACCTTTCTCACTTTGGAGATACTTTTTCTAATTTGCTTTGTGTCTACAGGATAGAAAGTGGGCAACAATAACTGTAATAGGACAGAGAGGGCAACAAGTCTGGTGATTGGGCCTTTTGATTGTATCCAACATTTTAATAAAAGCTTTTGGTTAGGTAACTTATCTGGTTGCTTATTAGCATGTTTAGCACGGTTTGTATCATGTAAGTCTCCAAACTCTTGGAAAGGTTGCTTGATCAACTCCCAAGACCAGATGGGGGTCAGGATGATACAAGCATTGACATCAGGCTCTGTAGAAATCCCAAAGAAACAGGAGCCGTACATACAAACTGAATGACGTTGGTGCTGCTGGTGGAACCCAGAACCTCCACAGAACCATAAGACTGGTGATTGGACCTTTTGAGTGTATTCAACATTTTGAAAAAATGGTTAGGTACCTAACTTATCTGGTTGCTTAATAGCATATTTAGCACAGTTTGTATCATGTAAGTCTCCAAACTGTTGGAAAGGTTGCTTGATCAACTCCCAAGACCAGATGGGGGTCAGGATGATAGAAGCATTGACATCAGGCTCTGTAGAAATCCCAAAGAAACAGGAGCCGTACATACAAACTGAATAAACTTGGTGCTGCTGGTGGAACCCAGAACCTCCACAGAACCACAAGACAGTTTGTATCATGTAAGTCTCCAAACTCTTGGAAAGGATGCTTGATAGAAGCATTGACATGAGGCTCTGTAGAAATCCCAAAGAAAGATAAGCCATACATACAAACTGAATGACGTTGGCTGGTGGAACCCATATAACTCCAAACTCGAGGGGAACTAGTCAGCTCTATCTGCGTGAGAAATGTTGGGTAAGCTTTAGGTTTTTCTTTTGTAAAACCAGTAGAATTGTAAAACATAAATGATATAAGACTTGGTATACTAACCTGTGTCAGTTGTTCTTTTCTATAATAATAACAAATAATGACTTACAGCAATGAGAGCCGATAGGAACTAAAAATATAGATTGTTACTTATTACCTTTAGTTATTTAGTGAATTAAGTCGATATTTTCCTAAGACTGCTGGTGATATATTTCCTAATAAATAACGCAAATTGAGCTATTTTCCCTGACAGTGTGCGTCTACTGCTCATAGGTGGAAAATTGTTTTATTTATGTATTTTTTTGTTTAGCTTTGGCCCAAAATTGATCACATCTTTAACAGTTTTATGGCTGTTAAGATTTCAATCTGTTTTACATTTAGCATTTATATATTTTTTTTAATTTTACACCTTTAAATAAAGTAGATCAAAACCATAAAAGTTTACACTCAGTGCGGCCAACATTCCTGGGAGTCAATAAAGCTGAAATATACACAACGAAAATACTACAGTAAAACAATGCAAATTAAAAAGTTGAGCATACTATAGTGCAACCCCCCCCCCCCCCCCCCCCCCCCACCCCCATTTCTTCTATCCCCTTCCCATTTTCCCCCCATACACGCTTAGATTTTTTGGCCGACTGATCGCTGTGTGATCGGCCAAAAAATCAGGTGCTGATCTTCAGCTTAAATTGCTTAAATTGGCAGCCAAATCGATCTAAGCCATTATGGACATGTCCGTAATTCTTAGATCGGTCTGATATTTTAGACGGGGTCACTGTGTCCCTGTCTAAAGTATGGGTATATTTCCTCAGCTCCAAGGGATTTCACATCCATTGGGGCTGAGGAATCAGCTGTCTACACAGGCTGCCTCCTGCGTCTTCTCTCCCTGTGAGGGAGAGTGGAAGGGGGAAGGTGCTCCACTCCCTCAGTGCTGACACACAGCACAGCCGGCTTGTCTGCCAGGTCTCCCGACCCGACGGACAGTGCTGGCACGCAAAGGGTGCCCGGGCCGATTGTGATGCGATGTTTCGGCCGATTGACCAAAACATCGGGTCATAATCAATACTCGTATGGGAGGGCTTTAGGTCTTATTCAAACACCGTTTTCTGGGTTGGCTACCAATGGAATAGGGTACCCAAAAGGCAGTATAGAATAAAATATGATAAATTTAGCCAATGCAGATAAACCATTTAGCAATCAAATGATTACAAGTAACATAAAGATCAGGAATAATTTAGATGTATGCCAAGAGGCTGCTCTGTCCATTTAAGGGTAGACTTTGGGTACAGGTAAAGTGGCCCAAATTTAATCAGTGCACACATTGTGTTGGCGGGAAGGTTGTCAACCGAAGCCGCCATATTATCTCTATGGTTAACTACCAGAAAGCTGCCCAGCAGATGATACATTGGTGGTCAGAAAGACGCACTGACCTTCTAAATAAAGCCTTAAGCTGGGTTAACACGTGTAGATTCTTTCTTTAATCAACTGCCAATTCGATTTTTTATTCGATGTCGTTGTTGAATATCGTTCGTTCATTTATCCAATGTAACTTAAGATTTTTTGTTCGTTCATTGTCGATATCAAACGAAAATACTTTCAAAATTACAACGACAGATAAAAATTTACCAACATGTTCGATGACCTTTCGAACTATTGTTTGTTCAAGGTCAAACAAAATGTATCCATCGAACAAATTGGCTGTTGTAGATTTTTGTTCAAATCGTTCTTTCTTCGTTGATCGAACAAAAAAATCTACATGTGTAAACCCACCTCTAGGCAGTAAATCCATCCAAGTCCATTTGTTCTGTGGATTCATTTTTGTGTGGATGGTGTTGTGCAAAGAAACGTTTCAACTTGTGTTTACTTGTGGAAAAAAATGGTTAGCCCTCCCAAAAATGCTACTTCTTTTTGAGATGAACAGTTGAGGGGTGAGCTACCCATTGATTTTCATTTGCTTCCATAAATAATATCCTCTTTCGGTCTCTTCTCGAGTTTTCTTACTTTTGTTGCTTCACATTTAGTGAAACGAGGAACAACAATATTTAATGAAATAAATGCTGACCAAAAGCAGCTTAGACATTTGTCATTTAATGTAACTGACCCTTTAGGTATTGGGACATACAGAGTCATCTTGTTTTGTAAAAAAATGGTGACCTACTGAGAATGATATTATCTGTTGCCTATTAGTAAAATCTGACTCACCAATTTATTACATTGTAATTGGCCAACCTCTAAATGTGGTGACTTAGTTCTCTCTTTTGAAGTTAGAAACATTTAGGTATAAAAAATAGCATTTTTTCTTGCTGAAAATTATATCAGTGTCACTTTTTCGAAATCGAAAGCAAATCATTCTTCCTTCCAAGTCCACTCCTGTAGATTTATTTGAATCTACTATGTAATGGAGGTGGAGATTGGAAGGTGTTTGCAGTTCAATTTAGATGAGCAGCCTAGTGTGACAACCCTGGCTCACCCCTTAGGTGCTAGGGAGTAAGTATGTGTTAATCAAAGGATTACCAGGTGAAGACTTGAAAAAGATTAAAGAAGAAAACTACATTAGATGTAAAAAAAATAAAATAAAAAATGTGGGTTCAGATACATTTTAATGCATCAAAACTTTAGCTTGGGTACTATGGAGTCAACTACACTGAAAGGCAATACTAACCAAATGTTAGCGGATGGACATTTATTTTAACATTCTAAAATTAATTAATGGAGGCATGCTTGGTGATGCAAGCTTTTTTAGCCAGAATTCCTCTATGGCTGAAGGCCAACAAATCCTGGGGTGTACCTGGGTAGGATTGGGAGGACCACCCAGTTCTTCCTCTTCCCCTGATTGCATGGGGGCGATATATCGGTTATCCAGTGGTCACCCTTGGGATACTCTACAATATATATTTACTACTTGGCTTCATAAATCCATAAACCCAGACAGTTGCTGTTCCCCAATTGGCTGCTTTAGGTTTTCACTTTTTGTTCCCTACAGCTCCCAATTTATTGATGAGATAAAAAGGACAACATTTAGTATTTAGTGTACACACTCCTGTATTCTCTCATGAATAATGAATACAGAAAAATAATGTTTAGTACAGTGGTTTCCAAATTTTCCTTGCAGGGCCCCCTTTACTATTTTGGAACATTTTCGGCCCCCTCCCTATTTAAACACATGTTAAGAATGAGGGCCAGCGCCCCCCTGGAATACCTTCGCACCTCATCCCCCAGTTTGGGAACCACTGGTCTAACTCAAGTTAAGTGTTTTTTTTTTATTTAACCTTTTTATTTTTAATATTTTTACTATAATTAACATAGCTATTTTAGAGCATACCTTTAAAGTTTGCATTTGTACATCATAGTGGAGGGAAAGCTGAGGAAAAAGAAGACCAGAGGGATAGGCATCTAAAAAGGACAGTCCATCCAAGCTATCTCAATGTTTACTGCCATGTACATGAGTACCAATGAATGTCCTAAACCATTGAATGATATAAATCATACTACTGTTTGCACATAAGAACTGTATAATGTGAATAGTATTAGAACAAATATTAGAACCTGTTGAGAGGTAACCATGATGAAAAATGTAGGCAAGTTAGAGCTGCAGGTGGTCCATGTGGAACTATGTTGGGTATCTCTGAAGTAGATGAGCAGGGATACATAAAGAATATGATAGACATTATTTCTCATATTTTTATTGAAGAACATGTTGTACTGCATTCTGTATTTGTCTTTCCGTTGCAGATTGTTTGATTACAAAGAAAGCATTTTGACAGCGTCGCTGAGTGGTTCTCTACTTTATGGCCTACATACGACAAATAAAAACCCCTATTGCATCAGTCTCCGTGTATAAGCTAAAAATCGCAGGTGGCATTCTGCTGAAAAGGCTAACTCCATGCAGCAACATTGATTTCATTTTTGAAAATGATATTTGGTAATAAAAAAACAGTTCTTTCCCTATTTATACCTCGCTACTATTTTTATTCACACATTACTCATATTGAATGAATGGTTGGTAGCAATTATATAATCCTTCGATTCGGAGGCCAACTGGGCGCCAGCTATAAATCCTGAGTGAATTGGTAGTGCTTAGACGCAGAAAATCACAAAATGTTCTCCTTAACAAAGTCTGTGCAGACATGTCCCACATCATCTCAAAAAGACAAAATGCTGAGGCTTTTAAAAGCCATTCGGTGACTACTAGGTGAGTTGTGTGAATACAGGATTTTGCTTTAATTATGCCGAAAGGACTTTTTACTGGCTTTGTTTAAGCTATGCATGGACATTAGAAGGTCATCATGCATCAAAGGACAACTGTTGTTTTACATCTATTTTGTATTGCTTTATATATTTATATTTTAATTGGGCTTACCGTATATACCGTATTTTTCAGACTATGAGATGCACCGGACCATAAGACGCACCCAGTTTTGAGGGCAGGAAAACCAGAAAAAAAATATTTCATATATAAGTTTTCACATCAATTGGGTTAATGCAACTAATTAAATGAATACAATATCATATTTAACCAGTAGATTTTCCTGGCTGCAGTACACTCACAGCATATGACATCATTCTCCACACTGATCAGGAGGAGGGGCAGTCTCCTCTCTTCTCTCCTCTCCCTTCCTGGCTGCCTGTGTCCGTGGAAGCAGCAGTGATTGCAGTTTCCACGGACACGGAGAGAGGGATAGATGGCAGTCCATCTATTCCTCTCTTCATTGCTTATACCAGCAGGTCTCTGAGCTCTGTTGGCATAAGCAATTATACAGTTCAGATGGGAGATCCCGACACCGTCCGGCTTCTCTCATCTGACAGCTCTCCGTCTAATCTCCTTGCCTGGAGAGCTGGCGGGAGGCCAAGGCGCGACCACCCATGGCCAAGTAGCATCCGGACCATAAGATGCAGGCACTTTTCCCCCCAATTTTGGGGGTGAAAATGTGCTTCTCATAGTCCCAAAAATACGGTACTTGAATATAGGCTGAATTTTTTAGCACCTGAAATGTGCTCAAAAAATACAATTCGTCTTCTATTTGGGTCAAGAAATAAAAATCGTGGCATTTTGTTGGTGGATTTTATGAATGAATTGCAAAGCCGCTAACCATGTTATGATTAATACATGTGCTGGAGATGTAAAAAAAGGCTTTTGGGAACATTTAAAAAAAATATTGCATAGTATTATTGCATGTAACATGGTAAGGATAGCAACAAAAGGCTCAGGATTGGTAAAGGGGAAAATATAAAAATATCAATCCCGAGGAAGTGGCCAGAGAGCCACCAAAAACATACTCTTACATGATCTTAGGGGCTCCTCTTTCACCATTGAGCTGAATCTCCATATGAAGACCCTTTACCTATCAGTGGTCACAGTACCAAAAATTCTTCACAAGCCTACACAGATAATAGGTTACTAGAGACTATCCCACTCCAAGCATGTCCATAGTAACCACAAACGTAAGTAAAACATGTCACACCTAAAAAAAAGTAGGAATCGCCCTAAATTCCTGATGTTGTCTATCTTTACCTTTTGCTGCGCCATATATCTCATAAGATAGAACGCCAACAAGTCTGCATTTCTGTTAATGCATGCATGCATAGATATGCGCTAGATTGATGGGCGCTTTGAGTGCCGTGCGCGTCTATATACCGCATATCTATTGCGGCCACCCCTGTCTTCGAGCGAGATCAATCTCTTAAAGGTAACTTGACTTCTAAAGGTGCCCATACATGCATAGATATGTGCTAGATCGATGGGCACTTTGAGCCCCATGCCCGTTCACGGCTATCTATCTAGTGCATATCGAATGCAGGCCATCCCTATCTTCGAGCTAGAAAACAGGTATTATCGGACATGAATATAAATCACGGTGGCTGTTCACTGCTTTGGATGGGGACTGCAGGTCCCCATGCAAAGTATTGGCTGAGCTAGTTTAGGCAGCAGTGCTGCGCCCCGAGCTCCTTTGATATCAGGCTCAGCGCGATGGCTTCATCGATCTTCCTCGAGTGAACTGTCTACTGCGCACTCGATCCCGTTTAATACTACAGATGGGGATCCTCGGTCCCAATCCAAAGTGAGGAGATCGCACAGGGTTTACCAACATGTTGGTTCCCTGTTTAACTTAGTTTTGATACCGGTGATAGCAATCAAATCGAGCAGAATCAATCACCATGTACTCGCACAGCGATTGTACTCAAATCGATTAAAACGTCGAGCTGTGTATGGCTAGCTAAAGGGAACAACATTTCTTAGGTTGATCAATTTCTTTGATAGGAAACACAACTAGGTACCAGACCTGGTGATATGTGAATATTATATCTTTTTAATTTAATAAACAATAATAAGAAGGACCTGCTATGTTCTTAATGAATATCCTGATACAATATTAACACTATCTGGCAGTATTGTTTCGGTCTCCCTTATACCACAAAATCAATTGATGCTTGTTGAGCCATGGACTCAACTAGATAATTATGGGTGTCCTGTGAAATCTGGCACCAAGATGTTAGAACCTGAATATAATTTAATTAGAATGCTGTGTCTGTCGTCCCAAACATTCTGTCTTGGGTTACCAATTTTCACACTCTAGCTTAAAGCCCAAAAGAAATGTCTGATGATTTTTGTAATCATACTGATACATTAAACTTAAAGCGTACCTAAACTCAAAAACAAAAAATTACGAAAAATGTTTTATTACATTTTTACTTACCTTTAAACTGTCCCAATAGCTTTAAAAGTGCTCAAAAAACAGCTTGCATGAGTTGAGGCTGGTTTATCTCTGGCGGCCAACGGGGGCGCCAGATACAATGTGTGTCAATGGACACAAAACGAAAGTAAAATAAATAAATCAACGTGAATAGCAGCTGGAGATCTCGCGGCGCTAAGGAGATGCTTACACAGAGGAGGAGGGGTGAGGATACAACTGTACAGATATCTCCACACAGGTAAAAAAAAAATATTTACATATTGCCCCAATAGTCAGGGATTGGCTAGCCAGGGGGAAAAGTTTGTCTGGTGGGTTTAGGTGCACTTTGAATATATTCCTATATTCCTAAGAATATATTCCTAAACTGCTGAGGTGTGTGTCAAACCTAAAGTGTACCTATGCTCAAACTTTTCATATTTGGAACAAGCAGTCAAAGGAGAACCTATTGACATATGTAGCTATTAACATAGTGGGGAACAGTTTACCTCTTAATTTATTCCTAAAGCCCCCCCATACACGTATAGATTGTGACCCCATGTTTTGACCGATCGACCATGCGTGATGACGTCATCACGAGCAGTCAATCTGCCGAAACATTGGGTCACAATCGGTCCAGGCACCCTTTGTGTGCCAGCACTGTCCAGCGGGTCTCTAGCTGCTCGTGACATCAGCTAGGGAGAACTGGCAGACAGCATGCCAGCTGTGCTGTGTGTCCCCTGCTAGCACCCCCCCTTCCCCCCTCAGAAGTAGACAGGCTGATTCCTCAGCACTGATGTATATGAGATCCCTCGTAGCTGAGGAGACATACTTTAGAAGGGGACACTGTGTCCCCGTCTAAAGTATCAGACCGATCTAAGAATTACGGACATGTCCATAATGGCCAAGATTGATTTGGCTGCAAATTTAGGCTCTTTAAGCACCCGATTATTTGGTCGACCGATCACCGAGAGTGCGCATGTGGGGGGGGGGGGCTTTATGGTTGGTTGTAACTGAAGTTGGTTGCAAGTCAAGATTTTTCCCATAAAATAATAATGACAATACCCATAATGAGTTCTGAACCTCCCAAAACGCCCCTTATCTAACCCTTTCATTGTAAAAAAAAGAATTGAATAATGTGTGTAATTTTCCAGAAACACCAAATATTTTATTGGTGTTCTCCCCAAAAAGGTAAAATGTGCTGAGCTTACCAAAAACAAACATTTGTAATCACCATTCAAGGGTTTGGGTTTCAGGAAGAGAGGATATAGAGAGTGATACCGTTTATTAGCTAACTGAAGTCTTGCTAAGATGGAAGAGAAGATGAAATGGAAGATGGTTATTGATTGGGAGAGTCTCCTTCCATAAGAACATCAGGAATCTGGCTCTCTAGTGTCCTTTCTCTGTTTGAAAGAGTGTTTTGTAGATTGGTGAAATTGACTATTATGACATTTTATACTTATTAGTGACTTCGGCTACATGATCGCCACTCTCATATTTCTTCATAATTTCCTTATTTTCAACTTTGATTGATTTGCCTTCTCTTCCTTCCTTTTGTCTTTTCTACCCTGTTTCCCCAATGATAAGACACTTATCACCTTTGATCACTCTGTGCCAATATTTTTTGAAACGCCATAATATGCCCTAGGTCTTATTTTCAGGGGTATGTCTTATTCTGATCACTGATCACTGTGCCATTCATTGCATACCAGTCAAGTTTGGCTGTCTAAAAACCGTGGTTCTTTCGCGTTCCACGTACCGG
>CM070035.1:155661709-155690384 GCA_036250615.1 Ptychadena robeensis | reverse complement strand
CCCCCCCCCCCCAGCCCCTACTGTCTCCTCTACGGAAGTAGGAACTTTCATAAACTTAGACCTAAGTCATGAATTATGAAGATTTGTCTTATTCTAGAGTGAGGGTCACCTAACTCTAGATTAGGAGCAAATATTATTCCAAAATAAGTCTGCTCCATAAAAATTTTTTACATGCCTAATAATTACTGGTTAATGCAAATCAAACCAAGTATATTTAACAGGTTTCTTATGGTATGGTAACATTTCTTCAATATGGTAATTTGATAAGATATTTTTTAACCGTTTGTATAATATTTACTGTTATCTTTTACCAATTTTTAGTAGTTTGGTCAGCCATTCATGTGACACCTCTGTCAATTTATTTATATAATCCATGGTTAAGCATTACTTTAACTGTGGTTAGCTCCTTACTCACTGAACTAAGTTTTTGATGTTGGTTCACTGACCATAAGAAAGCTGGGTGTGGAGCTTTGACATGAAAAGCTACTATTAATTAGCATATCTTTCCAGTGGGGAAAATGGGTGGAAATCCAAAGACTATCTGTACAAAATTATACTACCCTTGGCGCATTCGAAGGGCAAACATATAAGTATTTTAAACTAAAATATCTGCCTAAAACTTTATTTTAGAATAATTTGTACGAGAATACAATGTACAATAAGACCTTTTTTTAGGGTTGAAGTATGTCTGGAATTCATCAACATTTTTTAATGCAATATTTAAAATGTAAGATATTGGTTGTTGCAGTTTTCTCCAATGTTAGCCCAGTGAGTGATATATTATGCTGTCAGAGAACCAGGACTTTGGCAAACAGCAAAGGTAGCCCTGTGTTCCTTCTGTAATATTAGGTGCCTGATGTAATTCCATTTTTTTTTCTGAAGCAAGGGTGGCATTGTCTGATTTCTTGAATAGTGAGGCTGTTGTACAGTCCTGACTCATTTACATGAAAACACGGTCTATTCAGGAAGCCACTGTAACAAGCAGATTGGGCTTCATGTATATACATGATTACATTCAGGAGATGTTTGCAGCCTGAAATCTTTCATATAGTTCCATGTTTACATTCAGAAACACTTGTAAGACTCGAGTGCCTTTTTGAAGAAGTTATTTGCAGCCGTGAAAACACTTATTGGGCACATGTGTAAAACACTGTGGAGATATTGTGCGTTTACATTTGTATGCTGTTAAGTCTGGAATAAAGCAATGAGTACCTATTGCAGGATGAGGTGTAGACCTCATATAATACATGCACTTGTCATCTGCTGTATGTGATGAAATACAATGACAACTGTGTTTTGTGTCATTGTCATTTATATACAATGCAGGGTGGCATTGTGATTGCTGAACTAAACCATGAATTCATTAAATCTCAACTAAAAATGTATTTATAGTAGTCTTCTAAATACATTCCAGGTGTGAAATTGTAAGGAGATTTTGTCAGATTGACCCAGTACCATCTATGCAGGTATCCATCTCTAAAATTGGAGATGGAAGAAATAGTGAATTACCCCCATGGGTGGAACTCTAATTTGGTTACCTGGATATGCAACACATATGTAATATGTCATACACAGGTTGATTTGATTCCCACCATTCATGGCGATTGATCGCTTGGGAGAATTAAATTGTTATGGTGTATATCAAAGGGTGAGATTGTTGTTACCGGTCACCAAATGGGGGCACCTAGATGTACTTGCAGGGTCCTCAGTAGACATGTGACAACAGGATAGAGCATTAGACCTGAAGAAGAAGTATTGGGACTATGGAAACCAATAGAAGACAATAAGGATATCATATCCTTATTATATAAAAAAGGAATGTAAGTAACACAAAGGACTTAATATGCTGAATAGTCCATACATACCATCTATACCAGTAGTGGGCAACTGAGTTGAAACGGAGGGCCACAAGTGCAGCCCTTGGCATCACTAAAGGGCCGCACATAACATCGATCCAGACCCCCCGTCACATATCTCAGCAGGTGGTGGACCAGCTCCCAACAGGCAGTCAAAAGCTGACAGCACATCCTGCCCCTGGGTGCAGTGGTCATATGTAGACCTGGTTTCCCCAATCAACATTGACAGTTTTACTGATATAGGACTGCCAAAGTTGATTAGGAAAGTGTGACCACTACACAGGTGAATTCCTATGCCCTATGCATTAATAGTTAGGTTTTGGGGGCCACATGTGGAGGACCAAGGGGGAGGGCGGAACAACCCCAGGCCACAAGTTGGGCACCTAGGATCTATACTAAGCCCATAGTTCTGTTTCTTTGCACAAGCTTTTCTCTTGGTAGCATATATCATACTCTCTGCAGAGGTCCACCATATTTCATAGTAGAATCCAGGGAGCATTGTAGAGCTTTAGGTCTACCTATGTTTAGTCATAATGGAGGCCATTGCTTCCACAAGACCAAGGGTCCTTCTGTACAGAATGTTGAAAAAAATACTTTTTTCCTGGAGATATTTTTGCATTCATAAAAAACACAGCTAAAGATCCCGACTCCCTATAAATGTATAATACACCTACAGAACTAAATGACAAAATGTTTTAATTGGGATTAAACACATGATATTAACACATACTAATAATGTGGTAAAAGCATGTTTTATTTAACATCCCCATAAACACCCTTAAACCTCTTATGAAAGGAGGACACTGGACTGTTGTGCTGACTTACATGAATGCATTTTTGAGTCACTGGAACAAGTTTGCATGTCCAGCAAAAACTGAAGCCACATCTTTATATATCTGTTTGCCATCCTGACCAACTGACCATAAGCCATGACTGGCATGTTGCCTTTACCAGGTGACTGTTCATAGGGACAATATGGGGATGGTTGGTGGAGAGCGCAGATTTTCAAGAGAGCAACATGTGATTTTAGCCTATAAAAGTGTTATTGAGGACAGCTTAAAAACTATTGTTAAACGTGTTCTTCTTTTCTCCTTATCCATATGACAATATTTTTTTTCAGGAGTAGTGGGGTATAAACTATAGGCAGATTTGCATGTGAGGCAAAGGCCGTCATAGTAAAAGAAACCATTGATTGTGTTTATTTTTTGCTGTTTGATTTATTTGTATTAATGGGTAAATTGATGTTTTATATTTGTGGACCAGTCAGAGGTTTTCTGGTTTAAATTCCTCTTGTGTGCTTTTTTTTATTCTTGACCCTGGGTAATGGAAACAGAGTGGGAAGACATATTGACATGGTAAGGCAGGAGTGGTCTGTTTGCTGCTCTCCACTGACCATAAACCATGATTGTCACATTGCTTTTACCAGGCGACTATTCATATGGACATCAGGTGATCAATCGCAACCTGCTTGTGCAACTGTGCAATCGTTCAATAGCAACTTCTTACCGGAAAGTGTTAAAAGGACAGCAAGAAAAACATTGTCAAATGTCCCCCCCCCCCCTTATCCACATGACAATGTTTTGTTTTTTCCAGGAGTAGTCGGGTTCCTAGGCAGATTGTATTTGCAATAGGGCTTGTCCCCACTTTGGCGTTTTTTTTAACATGCAGGGTCAATGCAAGCGCCCCCTGATCGCGTCCATCGAGAATGAATGGATACACTTAAAAAAAAAGTGTCCACATGCAATTTTTGACCTTGTCCATTCATGTCTTTGGGCACGATTTGTGGCGATTGGCCGCAGCCTCCCGTCTGAATGGGGACAGGTCTATTCAAATGAAAGGAAGTGGCCGCCCGGTTCAAGTATGCACAAGCCCTTAGACTGCCCTAGCTAACACATGTAAGGCTGAAGCCATCATGATGAAAGGAAGCCATTAAATATGTTTCATTTTTTTATCTATGCACCTTGTAGAGCAGTGGTTCTCAACCTGTGGGTCAGGACCCCCTCGGTGGTCGAACAACCATTTTGCAGAGGTTACCAAAGTTAGGAGGAAGAGTAACGCCCCTTCAATCCTAACCTATGGCTTTACTCTTTCTCCTAACTTCCCACCCTGCACATAATTTGCACAACCGACGTGGAAAAATAGAAGAGAGTGGACAATACACTTACATGATCTTGCCAATATTTGGAGCACGGAAGTGACACTCCACACCGACACTCCACACCAACTCTTCCTCATTCCAAATACAGGAAGTGACCTTTTGTGACGTCGGTTCCGAGGTCACAGATCTAAAAACATTGAGAACCACTTACATGTGAGAATACAATAGAAATGTTTTCCCAATTTTAATAACCCAAAATAAAATATTTTGATGACTTGGCCCAAGATTCATAGCTGCGGTCTTGTTTTCTGGAAGATGGAGGATTGTAAGACATAAACTGTAACAGTAAGAAGTGGATGAAACCAGTGACGGACGAAAGTGGAGTTGCTAAATCTGATGGAGAAAGGTGATAGACCCGTGATGGGCAGTAAGAGATTCTTTGACTACGTGTAAAAAGCTGTTATACAGGTGGGCATTCAACTGAGAGACGAAGATGACAAGTTGACTGTTGAGAAGTAATGGGAGACATCAAACGTTCCGTGTACTGTGGAAAAATGCTTTCAGCGTCAATAGGTGATAAATATAAAACTGGAGCCTTAAGAAAACCCCCTTTTTAGCTCTGTTTAACAGGTTATTTCAGGTAAGACCATTAGGTAGGTTCAATTCAATTAGAAATCGCTCCGGTGAGAACAAGCCATGCACTAGAATCTGGAATGTCACAAATATAAATGGAGTGGAAAGATTTTATTATAAGGGATTTCAACAGGAACACTTCCTGCTTAAAAAATATCTAGCAATACAAAATTGTGCATATGATTACCTGAACTAACAATATTAAACAGTAAATGTAAATCATATCACCGAAACATGATATTCTGTTTAACATGACAGCGTCATATTTAAAATAATGATATTTTTCTAAATTTGCAGCTTTCATTTAAATTAGTAGTTCTCAACCTTATAAGATCCACGACCCTGGAAGTGACATTGTGAAGTGTCACTTCCTGTATTTGGAATGCAGATGTGCTGGTGCGGAGTGTTACTTCCATGTTCCAAATGCCGGAAGTCACACTTCACAACAACCACGTAAGTGTAATGTCCCCTCTTTCCTATTTTCCCACCCGATTATGCAAATGATGTACGGGCAGTTAGGAGGAAGAGGAATGCCCCCTACTTCCTAAATTTGGAATCTATTGTGTTTAAATGGGTCACATTGTGTAGGGGTACAAAGGATCGATGTTAGTCTGACAATTGATATTTAAATCAAATCATGCAAAAGTCGAACTGTGTATGGCTATCTATCTCAAAGCGCACCTAAACACAAAAATAAAAAAGCACCAAAAAAATCTTATTACTTTTTTACTTACCTTTAAACTGTCCCTATAGCTTAAAGGTGCTCAAAACCCAAAAAATATTAATTTAGCAATCATGCTGATGCCTGTGGGAGCCTCCATTTTAGATTCAGTGTTTGATTCCAGGCTTGCATGAGTTGAGGCTGCAATTTCGCCGGCGGCCACCACGGGGCACCAGATACGATGTGTGTCAATAGACACAAAATGAAAGTAAGAAAAATAAATAAATCAACGTGAATAGCAGCTGGAGAGGTCGGCTGCCCGCCGCGGCGCTGAGGAGATGCTCACACAGAGTAGGAGGGGTGAGGGGACAACTATACAGATATCTCCACACAGGTAACACTTTTTTATTTACATATTGCCCTAATAGTGAGGGGTTGGCTAGCCAGGGGGAAAAGTTTGTCTGGTGGGTTTAGGTTCACTTTGAGTTACGCCATGTGTATAATCTTAAACCTAATTATACATATATCATGCTTGATTCTCCTCATTATGTCCTCTCCCTCGTGTACTAGATTATGGTAAGTGGGCAAAGCCAATGCCAGTGCTGTGCATAGCTTTTGGAGAGCATCTTTTTATCCCTATGATGAACCCAGATGTAAAAACTTGACTTATTCTTGGGTGAAGGTGTGCAAATATTAATACCCTCAAATCCATGGTTGAAGGACTAGAGTTGAGAGCAGTGGTGGTTTAGATATGGGTGGTATTACTCTGGGGGGTTACATTGGAAATTCCACCCAACCACACCCCCTGGTCGCGCTACAGCATCTTTGGGGGGGGGGTGCTCGTCCAGGGCCCTTATCTGCCTAGGACTGCCCCTGACTGAGAGCATATATTTCATATACTAAAGAACTAAATTCAATAAATAATAGAGCAGTAAGGGTATGTTTCCACATCCGTCTGGACCCCCTACACCAGTGGTTTAACCTGTGTTTGAATCGGGAAGGGGGCTAAAAAACTTTCCTAAATAGAAAAGGGGGGGCAAGGAAAGTTTGGGAACCACTGCCCTACGCTAAGCGCAGTGCTTGGCGAGAGGTCCTGATGGAGCACATACACTTTACCTGCTCGGCGGATGCTTTGTTCTAACAGGGTTGAGCTGTTCCGCCGATGCAGGGGTTAATGTAGTCCAGTATGTTAAACCCCTGCATCGGCGGATGTCTGAACACAGCATTCGCCGGCCGGCTAAAGTGTACGGCCGTCGGTACGCCCGTCAAGCACTGTGCTTAATGCAGGGGTCCCGCCGAATCACAGAACGCAGTGGAAAACCCCCCTAAGGCAGGGAAGGATAGTTTTAGATAATGCTGGACAGCCAGAAAATGAAACTATCTAGTTTGCTTTTTTACTAATCTGCAAAGACTGAAGAGAAAGCTAGAGTTGCACTTTGAATGAATATACTTGTCAGGTATGTTTCATAAAAAAAACATTAAAACATATTATACACAAGGTCTAGTCATATTTTTACTATTGCAAAGGTTTTTGCTTGCAATAACAACAGTAGCCTGGACGCTTCAAATTTGCCTGGACGCTTCAAATTTGTTGGCCGACATTACCGTTAAGTATCCGTGACCTTTGGGAGGTCTGGAATAAGCCGTATTACAACCTAGTAGCTAGATCCCTAACTATTTTCAGGGAATGACATCTTTTACCTCATCGTCTCTACTGAACAGCTGGGCTGAGGCTTCTTGAATTACTTCTGAGTCTTTCATCCAATTTGCCTGCCGGGGATATTGCTGCCTTGACTGGTCTTTGCGGGTGTTATTTCATTCGGCACTCTTCTCCACGGAAGGACTTCACCGAGAATTGCCTCCTTTTTTTTTTTTTATCCTATTCACCTCTGTCCCTACTGACGAGGGCTTTGTGTGTTCACCATTCACAGGGATAACCGAGGAAATTCGCATCTTCCTGGCACGTTCCTGTAGCAGAATAAATCCCCCTTCACAGTCATTTGTGTAGCATTACATAAACCGCTTGTACACTTAACCTGATTCCTGCATCAAGAGTTTAATGTAATGCTGCATTATAGTCAGGTGACACAGTAACTTGTCCGTCTTGATGCATTTATGTAACATTTCTCTGAGAACTTGTATCAGGTTTTAAAAAGTTTATATTGCAAACCTATTTAAAGAAACACCAGATTTTTTTTTTGTATAAATGGCACTAGAAGTGTCAATAATAGCGCTCTAATTAGTGAATTCAGAATGTCACAGCCCCTTCACTCTCCCTCTCTCTGATGCAGCATAGAAATGAACAGAAAAATGTGCATAGACATTTTTTCCCATTGAAAACCATTATAAATGCTCCCAGTGTTCACTGACTGTATTGCACTCTGAATTAACCCCCCAAAAGCCTGGCAGATAAAGATAGAATATCTCCTTTGATTCCAGGGAACAGCAGGATCACATCATAATTACCTTTAAAATGAATGATCACATGTGCTATTTATTTACGCATTGTGAATATATATTCGCAATGCATGCCCATAAGCATCCCAATGCGAATGTTCAAAATTGCGAATATCCGCCTCCATATTCGCCAAATTTTTGTGAATTCTTGAATAGCCGATATTCGTCGAATATATTCTAAATTCGAATATTCGAGCTCAACACTAATGGCCATGTATTGCGAAAATCTGATTTGCTTTGCGAAAATAAACATGCGACCATTCATTTCGAAGATATGATTTTCGCAATTCATTGATGCAGTGCACGGACTACTGACTACGTCACCCCTTCATATATTTATGTGTTTTACCTGGAATATCACATCATATTAGTAACTTAATTCAAAAGCACAGAGTGCCATACCCTGAGGAAGCCCATGAGGGTGAAACATGTAGGATATGAAAATGGGCGCCATAAAATCGTATTGTGGATTATGTAAATGATGGATGTGATATACATTATAATAAGGATGTAACTGTGTGCTTTTTGTAACATTTTTGTATATGTATTACATATGGTCTCCACATCAAAGACCTTTTAACTGATAAAATACCTGATATTGTTGTGCCGTCATACAGAAACCCCATGTAGTTTTTCAGGACTTGTGGGTCCAAGTAGGGAATGTGTTTTCGCAATACATGGTCATAGCGCAAATATTCGAATTGACAAATATTGAATATTGCAAATTTGAATATTGCCTATGCCACTCATCACTATTCAGTAATTGATATGATCATGCATAAACCTTTGTAAGTTGGCTTTGTATACACTTAAGCAGGGTACAGATGGCTCTATATTCGTCATCATGCTGCTGTCAGATATCGGCTGGGGAGACGGCTTGTCAGATATCGGCAAAGCTGGGGAGACGGCTCTGCTCTCTCCCGGCTCAACTGAAGCTTTGCCTGGAGACCCGCGGTTTCCATGTAAATCATTAGACATTGGCCGTATTTATGGTCAGGGATTGATTTGTCCCGCTCGAAAACAGTGATGGGGGCATATTATATGGGCCAGATAGATGGCTGTGAGCATGCACGGCGCTCGAAGCGGCCATCAATTTGGCCCATATCTTGGCATCTGTACCCTGCTTAAATTATAACAGGGGAGAACTGAAATACAAGTAAAATACCAGTTTGTTTTCTCATCTTTACAACTGCATTGCATGGTGACTTATCTGCTGTGCTATGTAGATTTATTGCCCTGCGTACGGCCACCCCATGTCACCGGATATCAGACGATCTAATGTTTATGTAATTCTTCTTTTTTATAGCTGTTAAATTAGTGTAATTGGCTTGATAATTGTCTTCTTGTATCATTAATACATTAAACCCCCATTGTAATCCAGAATGTGTTCTCTTCTCAATGTCAGCCTGTTTCTGGACCAGTACAGAGCCTTCCTTGTTGATGCAATAAAGAGATTACTGCAGCCCAGTGTAAGTATGTTTCTATTTTTTCCTGATCGCTGGCTTCAGAATAATTAGTCTGTGCACAATGATTGAGAAAGTAATGGAATGGCAGGATTAATGTCATGTAATACTGTAATACTTATTATGTCCAACTTCAATCGAGTCTTCTAATCTATCAGATTCTTTTCCTAATCATAAACTAGGAAACTTCTTATACTTGGCCTTCTGATAAGGCTCACAGTGGGAAGTAAAATAAATGAAACCGCTTCAAAGATAGAATGAGATTATTATTATTTTTTTTATCAAATGGTTTCAAGAGTATTTTTCTTTGATAGCGGAGATTTTTTTTTTTTTTTTTTTAAATTAAAACAAAATGTAGATTTTTTACCCAGTTTTTGCCTTATCTAAAACGGCCGGTACATATTGCAACTGATACAGGTTTAAAACATTTTTATGGAATGTTTTTGAAAAGAGAGAAAAATAGTGAGGGTTTTTTTTTAAATCATTTAAAGCTTTATCTTTGCAGACAAAGAAGAGTAATGGCAGAAAAAGACCATCAAGTCTATACTGTACTTGAAACTTTTTGTTTATTGTTTTCTTTTTCTTTTTTTTAAGTGGTTCTAAGCTGTAGCACAAAAAAAACCCAGCTCATATACACATTTACTAACCTTAGCAGTGGTTCCCAAACTTTTCTTGCAGGGCCCCCCTTATCTATTTAGGAACATTTTGAGCCCCCCCCCCCCTCTTAAAACACAGGTTAAGAATGCGGGCAAGTGCCCCCCTGAATATCTTTGTGCCCCCCCAGTTTGTGAAC
Organism: Ptychadena robeensis; assembly: GCA_036250615.1. NCBI lineage: Eukaryota > Metazoa > Chordata > Amphibia > Anura > Ptychadenidae > Ptychadena > Ptychadena robeensis. The sequence goes on along the minus strand of CM070035.1, from coordinate 155,680,423 downwards.
CACTGCCTTAATGTAATGTTCATCCAGGCAAACCAATCCCTAAACCTATTGCCCCTTGCTTACTCCTCGCCACCATACTTACAGGCTCCTACTTTCCAGGCTTCAAGATGGTGAAGCGAGACTTTTTTGATCTTGCTCTGTCAACCAATCCAGGTGACAGCCGGTGAAGCTCCACCCCACCAGTGCTCCTGTGGCAGGCTGCTGGGCAGAGATGATTGCACTTTTTGTTTTTTTTATTATACTATTTCAAATTAGTGAGTTTATTGCAAAGCCCCTGAGCATGGTACCACCACTTGCTGGAGATGTAGAAGAGGGTTGAGGTATGCTACAAAAAAACAAAGAAGTGCTCTAGCACATATAGTGTTTGCATAAATTAAGGTAAAATCAAGTTAAAAGTTAAAATTTTATGTTAATTTATGCAAAAACGTCATATGCAATTAATACATATGAGCATATGTATTAATATATATTAGCAAATTAATACATATCCTTTTTCTAATGTTCCCAAAACCCTTCTCTACATCTCCATCAGTTTTGGTGATGATAGCTTTGGGGCTTTGAAATCAACTAAATAATTCAGCTGATCTAAAATAAATTGACTGCTGGACAGATGGAGACTTGGTTAGATAGACATCTCTCTTGACATCTACCTTCCCAAGTCCCCTTGTACCCAGAGCCCGACATCACTGGAGAGGCAGAGCATCACCAGATTTAGAGGACTTTCACCTAGGTAAGTTTTTTTTTCTAAGCACCCGATCTTCCCTATTATCTGCACTTCTGGTGATGATAAAAGAAAGTAGAAAGGGAGGTGATAAGTCATTATACTTTGTATCTTGCTTGTCCCTGCCTCTGCCGGCATATCAATTCCCAACCATTACCTACCCCTTCAATAAAGTAATACTTTGTATGGTTAGATTATATCTTTGATCTTTTTAGTTTGAGGTCCTTTTCCCACATTATTGACATTAGTTTCATGGTGAAACCTTTTCACAGTGTTAAGATATTTAAAATGTTCAGTTATGTCTTGCCTTTCTCTTCTACCATTAACTTCTTTCCATATATTAGGATCCTACTATCTTTTTTGATATGCGCAGACCTTGATGTTTATGTGATGGGTTTTTAGACTTTTCACCATTTGTGTTGCTTTTATCTGGAATTATTTTAAACAAGTCTGGGGTACTTAAAAATTTTAACCTCACTCTTTAAAGCGGACCTACCACCAGGAATCTATGTTTTCATGAATGGCACTAAAAGTGCCAATAATAGGGAGGAATGCAGTGAAAACCCCCAAAAAAGTACCTGTAATGAGCAATTTAGTAGTATAATCAGGCATTCCTGTTCACTTCCTGGTTAATGGGCTCAGCAAAACCCGGCACCATGTCACAACAACACGTGATTTTTCAGTGTAAATCCAACACATGGTGGTGCAATATCGCGGGTTGCCACTGGGGGCGTTCAGTGATCTTCTATGGCAAAGCAGCTCACTGAAAAATCACGTGTTGTGACGTGCTGCCGGCTTCTGCTGACACCATGAACCAGGAAATGAAGAGAAATGCCGGATTATATTCCTAAATTGCTCATTACAGGTACGTTTTTGGGGGTTTTCACTGCATTCCTCCCTATTATTGGCACTTCTAGTGCCATTCATGAAAACATAGATTCCTGGTGGTAGGTCCGCTTTAATTGCATATCCCTAATGTTGCAGCAATAGCGCAGAAAGCACTAACTTTTGAGTAACTTTTTGGCCTTATTATGGTCATGCATATAACACATTCTTACTAAATGTTTTAATATAAATGTATTTTAAATACATATAGAGTTTTATAAAGTGTCCAAGAAGTAAATTCATCATCCAGCCGTTTAGAACCATGTCGGTCCCAATTTCCATTTGTTCCACATCATAATATATCTCAATGCATGCCTATTTACTTAGAATGCAAAGACATGTCTGTAAGTAAATGTTTTCAGATTAATAAATAGGTAGGCTTTTGAACTTCAATTTGTCCTTGTTTGGGTTTTGCACAGAAGCAATTGTATCCATTTCAATGAAAAGAGGTGGGGGGGGGGGGGGCACAGCAATCCTTAATTTAATCACAGATATGTTCCAAACTATTTAAATACTTGTTGATTAATTAAAAGATTTTCACAATTGCTCCTTACCTTTGGCACAATTATCATATATGATACTAAAGCTGGTTGCACACACAAATCTTGGAGAAGCAGAAGAATAATTTTTTTAAGGAGCAAGAAAGGTATAAATGTCTAACTCAAATAGCTGAGAACCTTTCATCAACTAATAAGACACAGCTAAATCCCCCCACAATCGGCAGTTCTTCGAACGGCAGTTAGAAAAGTTTTTGGTCATACAACTGGCCTTGTAAACGCAGCCAGTGTTACATTTGGGTGTAGATTAGTTAAAACTTTAAGCAAATATAAAGTTATTGGACCTCATAGCTAAAGGGGGCTTCAGGATAAACATAGGCTACGTTGAATCAATTGGAGAAGTGCCAAAACAAGGCATATAGTGAAAGCTACTTTTAAGTCATCAGAAAGACCGAAGAAGGAATCAAGCAGTAAAAAGTTATATAACTAAAGGGACGGTGGGTCAATTTTGGAAGGCTAAAAGGGATTGATAGGTTATAAAAAAATGTTCAACAAAGCCGGTCACAGTAGGCATTTGTTTATTGTCTACGCACCCAATTTATCCCATCACTGGTTAAGGTCCATTATGGACCTTTTGTGTGTTGAACAGGACCAAAGAAATTTTAAGCCGTGTTTATCCGACGGTGGCCAGTGTACTTGTATCTTTCTACTTATGTAAAACATATAAAGACCATACCACAACTTTACAACTGTGTCCCTCAGTGTTTGCAGGTTCACTTATGCATGGACCCTGGTTCATTTGCTGATAATTAAAGCCTTAAACCCCAAGGTCTGACAGGAGCCTGGAGCTCAGTCGTACTGTAAGGGTCCCCATACACTTTTAGATTTCTCTGTCAGATTTCCTTAAGATCTCCTTTTGTTTTACCAAAACCATGTAATATGAGGGACTTTCTAAACCATCACGTCTACCTGCGTTCAATCACAGAGGACCCTATACTACATAGTTGTTGGTAGATCTAAAGGATATCTGACAGAGAGATCTAAAGGTGTATGGCCAGCTTAAAGCCTGCCATACACCCACAGACGGGTGCCAACAGACAAGCTCCAATGAGCTCTGGAATGCAGCGTGATGGCGTCATCACGCTGCATTCCTGGGCTGACGGAATCGGCCGGGCACCCTTTGTGTGCCGGCCACAACCTTCAATGAAGACGCCGGTCTTTATTAAAGGTAATGGCATCGGCCAGAGAACATCGGACATGTCCGTTCTCTGGCCAGCCCAGCTGCATACGCACGTCGATTGGCGGCCGATTTTACCGCCGACCGATGGCACGAGTGCGCACGCCCGTCGGTCAGCGGCAAAATCGGCCGCTAATCGGCGTGTGTATGCCAGGCTGAAAAACAGTGGCTATTAGATAAATCCTCTGCCTGTATTATTACTAGCTATATAAATATCTTTTGACCAGACAAAAAGTTTTCCTTTAATCCTTGGTAAATTTGTTTGTAGGTAGCTCTTGGTTTTTTGTGTGTCTGGCGCAGTGTGAAGAAGTTCAGGCTCCAAAGGTTTTCGTAGCTGCCAAGGTGGCTTATTGTTCATGGATGAGTACCAGAGATCTCAGAGCACACTTATTGAGTTATATCATTTGTAGTTGAGTTCAGATTGGTTTGCTAGTGTACATTAGACTTCTGTTTGTAAATGGATGCATTTTCATAAGAATAGAAGGCAAACATTCTTAGAGATGTTACTTTCTACCTCCGCAGTCAACGATAATAGATATTGACAAAGCATTACAAAACATTTGGCACGTGCGAACCGGGGTTTCAGAAGACACACCTGAAGTATTGTATTGTAGTGTTTGAAGAGAGAAGATTCAATATCAATTTAATTCAGTAACAATTGCTTATTAGTACATTAACAGCATATCTTATCCCCTACCTCTGGTTATAGCTTGCTATTAAGTTCTGCATCACGAATACAAAGACTACCACCTATTTGCCTTAGTGATTCAAGAATGAGTACAATGCCCAACAGTTGAAAGGGGTTTAATGTGTTGAATTTTGTATACGCCACAGTCAAACTGTGCTAAAAGCTTGTCTGGCAGAATCTTCCAAGGATGATTTATAAAACCAGGATGAAATGTAAACAGAGGTGTTGCCAATAATTCCTTTCCAATTTCAACCAACATATTTATAGTACAGGTTAGAAAATGAAAGCTGATACTGGTACCGATAATTCCTCTTCATGTATTTATAATACAGACTAAGGCTGGCATGGGGTCAACCAAGCTCTGGCATCTCCCTTGTTCATACTGTTGCCTGCTAAATGGAAAGTCTTCTTCATTGTCCAACATATTTAATTGTATTTAAACCAACTGAACATTTATTTCTGTTACTCGTCATTATTATCAGCCATTTGTCTTGCTTTAATATTGTTTGCCACAACACAATTGTATTTCATGACGACAAAGCTATGGAACCATCTTACCAAGTTCCCATAACATAAACATTTTAACTCTAATTGCTGTTTTATTTTTCAGTACAGCAATCTTTTTTAATCTCGAAATAACCTACACATCTAAGGGAACCCCTAGTAGAATAGTAACTACATCTGATTTATAGCCATAATCAGTAAATTGTGGATATATTTAGAAAAAAACTTTTTTTTTTGATTATATTAACAGCAAACATGTTCATCTGACATTCATAATAGAGTATTATTCATAATAGAGTATTATTCATACATACTATGTATTTATTCATGTAGAGCATAATATTCCTTAATGACCATGGTTAATGGAAAAGTACCTCCTCCTTCCATAAGGTCTGTAGAGAAGTGCTTGCCTTTCATTAACGGTCAGCATAGAAAGACTCCTCTTACGGCTCTGGCCTGGCAGTCTCTCCAAGTATGGGACCCTCTTTGGAGGCCCACCCGGTCCCTAGTACTCTGCAGACTTGGCTCTAGTCGAGGCCACCTGGGGAATAGGACATCTAAGGGGCAGGTGGCTTTGGGTGCCTGTCCAACAAGTCACCGCTTTTTGGGGAATGAGTCCTTAGCCCCTTTTGGGCAGGACACTCAAAAACTCGTGCAGTTTAGTGTGGTGTGTCACGACTGAGTGCACTGTTGACTTTTTCTGCACTGGGTGTAAAGAATCGCATGTTTGCATGCCTGCACACAACCAGGGTGACCTTTTGGTTTGGCTGGAGGGTGGTAAAAAAAATTCCAGCCTATTGGGATGCAGAGTTATTGCTCCCAGAATGTTTTTGTGGTTTTTTTTGTTACATATCTGGACCAGAAGACGCACAGACATTTTCCCATTGATTAAAATGGGAAGAAATGCATATTATAGTCCGAAAAATACGACAATAAATTCAGCAATGCAGATCACACATAGACACATGGAAACAGTGCTGAAAAAGTCACCTGTTATGTCCAAAACATATTGAAAAGCATATGCTATTAAACATTCCAAATACCATCCCTCATAATCTCAACAGAAACCCCTGTTTGACACAACTAATAAACCCAGCAACCATTTCTGAGTGTATACTTATACCGGCAATGTGATGGTGAAAACTTTGTCAACAATCGGGGCCATTTCACAGAGTGAAGCAGTGATACATAATAACCCGGCAAAACGGCAGATTGAAAACCGGAGATGCCCGGCGCAGGAAAAATCTTTTATTTTCCAGCCTGAAGCTGGAGATGAACTCAGTGTCCCATCGGAACTGTCTCACAGGTGGCTCACATCGGCGTATATTAAAAACTCAAAGATGACCCGCCAAGAGCTGCAACATAAGGAGAAATAAACTCGCCATCAATTCTTGAAGAACAGCAGGGATATAGTTTAGCTACACATTGCAGTAGACTGAAGGCATAACCAAGAGCACGCCTTTCATCTCAGAGTTAAAGTGAAAACCGGTGTTCTATCAGAGAGGCTTCGCAGGTGGTAAGCATTGTGAAAACAAATCAGACATTGCACAGCCCTTTCACAGCACAATCCACTTCTAGTAGAATTTCCGTCTGTCGAGCCTGTGTCTGACACTTAAATATCTTCTCCTAACGAAAGTAAACCGTAGGTACCCTGAATCCAGTAATAAATCATTTTCGACTCTCGTTTAGGTGCTAGAGTTTTAGGTTCTGTCATTTTATTGCAAATATTTCCTTTCTCCAACAATGGCGCCATGAGCATAATAGTTTAATGTTGCAGACAGACCTTGCAACAACATGGTGGAGCGGTTTTTTTTCTAGACCTTCCTTACTATTTGATAGCATTTCATACAACAACCTGTGAGTATTCGGTTTGTGAAATGAGCCCATTCTAAGGAAATATAGCGACATATTACAGGCCTTCTGGCTAAATTCTGAAAATTCTAAGAATCCCGAATCTCATGTTCCTACATAATAGAAATCTGTGAGGTGCATGCCCTATGTCAGTGGTTCCCAAACTTTCTATACATGGACTCTCCTTTTGTAGATAGGCACTTTATAAAGCCTCCCATTCAAACTACACAGTTTCAGATTGGAGGCCATTTCATAATAGCCATGTTTGCATTGCAGTATTGTGAGATATTACTAGTGTGAAATGGACCTCCATTCATACAACTTTAGTTGGTTTTTGCACCAATCATACAGAGACATGAATCATTCACATAGAGACAAACACACAGAGATGGAGAGAAACACACATTACATACACTCTGCCCCTCCCTCAGTACCCAAGCTGCCCCCTTCCCACCGGAATATGTCTGTGCTCCCCCAAATACCTCCATACCCCCAGTTTGGGAAACCCTATTTCAATGCAGCCAACGTTTTCATTCCCTCAATCCCCCCAACACTATTCACCTATAGATAAGCCCCCACTTAACCATCGTTGGCTAGTTGCACTGTCCCAGTACTCAGTTGTACCCAGGTCTTATGTGCGCAAAAGATGCTGTCTTGGAACAGGTATTGGCAAAGGACAAGGAGCCCATAAACAAACAAGGCCGGGTGGCTTCTGCTGCACAAACATAGCACTGAATACAATGAGATAGGAGCATAGTCAGGAAAGAGCCAGGGATCAAACTCAAAAGATTGTCCAAACTAGGTATCCAGAGAAATCAGGCAAAAAGTGTAGTCAGACCCAGTTCCAGGGTCAGGGCAGGCAGCAGACAAAGAATGGCCAGAAGCAAAGAAAAGAGCCGGGTCCAAATATTCAGCAAAACCGTTTGCACCCAGCAGTATGCTAAATGTTGTCATGGGCAGTGAGGCCACGCAGCATCCAGCTTACAGAGGGTAGGTTGGTTCCTAAGGAAGTGCCTTCATCCTAAAGTATGTATTGGATCACCAGGGAAAGCACTCTGATTCTACCTATGCCTGCAGGACGTGGACACAAAAACCTGTCATGGATCGGAAAACAGTTTCGAATTCAGATGCTGTGATGATGGGCAGACTGAGTGCACACATCGGTCGATAGGCCAAAAAATGGGTTGCAAATCCAAGCGTGTATAGGGGGCTTAATACATGAAGTTTATTTCCAGCCTTATGTAATCTGGTGGCTTAATCATATTGTCAGACCAGAGCCCTGTCTGGAAAGCAGGTAATCTCTTCTGGTCCTCTGTGTAATATGTCATCTGAATCTAGTTCATAGCATGTGAAATCCTGATTCCCTCAGTTCTAGAAGGAATCCGGCAGATCCATCATCTACAGGAGGGCAGATACGAGACCAATCACCCTAAACAAGCCAACGCTGACCAGTCTGTATTGCAAAAAAACTTAACATGGTTCTAAACATTGCACTGAACAGAGTATCCATTAAGGTTATGGTGAGAAGGGATGAAAGGAATCAAAAAGCCCTCAACTTGAGCAGTGCAAAGCACAATCAAGCCTTCTTAAAACAGAAGGTATTTACATGGCCCAACCAGTTTTGGGATTTGTGCTGGATTGGGCCGTGTAAATACCTTCTGTTTTAAGAAGGCTTGATTGTGCTAAGTAGAAATATATAATGATTTTAGACAATATTTGTTTAGCCCAAATTTACCCATTACTAATTCATTGTGAATGGTATAGTCCTATGTAAATGAGTATTGTTAGAAAGATAGTAGACCAATGTGTATAAACAGGGGTGCACATAACTGTTTTAGTGAGCTCCTCACTGTCTCCCTCACTGTCCTCTGCATCAGCCTCCTGCATGGTAGATTCTGCTGCAGATGGACCTCTCTGTTCCTTCTTTAGCCTCCGATTAGCTGTCTCCACCCACAGGTCACCAGCTGGCTTTGGGTCACATGTAACTTTCACAGTACAACATGTTTGAACCCCCAGATCTCGTACCTCAGTAGTACAACCCTGACATTTTCTGGCTTATAACTTACCCATGAGACTACCAGCAGCCCAAATGTCATCTTTTCATATTCCAGCTGTCACACAGTGCTTTTATCTTGTCAGCTTTTACTCTTACATATGCCTACTCTGATGTCCAATCTTTTTTTTTGGATTATTAATTTACATTCCCAATTTCACACCCCAACTGCAACAGTTTAATAGTCATTTCCCTGCAGTTATCCAAGTGACATAAAGTTGTTAGAACACATATGAGTTTTGTAACAATAATTCATATATGCATAGCTAGTTTTTTGGCCTCTTTTGAGTACCAGAGTACCACATACATGCACCATATACAAAAATAGTGTATATCTATCTTTTTGTATTGGTGTACTGTAATGAACAGGCCTTTTGATGTCTGAATAATTGTCTTTTTAATGGAAACAAATGTATTGATATCAATAGTCTAAAACCCCCCATTAGTGTTTTGTGGGATTTGGGTGGTCACTTCTGGGTCCCCACTTTTCTATTTTGAAACATTATCAACCCCCCCCCCCCCCCCCCTATTTAAACACAGGTTAAGAATTAGGGCCAGCCCACGTGGAACACCTTCGTGACCCCCAGTTTTGGAACCACTCCTCAAACCACTAGAGCTTTAAGTGTTTTCTGAGATCCTTAATTTGGACACAAATAACAATGCACAAAGAGAAGGCTTACCTGTAGGAAGCCCTCTACATGCCAAGCCCAGATCATGGCAAGTATGTGTGCAGCTAATGCATTTCTATAGAATGCACATCTAAAATATAATATGAATTACTACTAGTAATTTTGACTAGTAAATGGAAATGATCGGGCAATTATGTATCTAAAAAATTGTAATTACGGTAATAAAGTTCTATACTTAACACAAGTCGAAAAAAAAGTGATATTTTTTAACTATAACGAGGTTGACAGAGTTGAATTATACACAGATGGTCAAGGTTCTGATAGTAAAACACTTGCTACCTTTTAAAATATTATTATTTTTGGGTAAATCCGCTCTCCTCTCTTCCGAACTCTAAGCTTGAGTTATGAGCTAGATGGTATGGCTTCAATCCCCAGAGTGTTTAAGAGATGGGAACAGAAATCACTTCTTCCACAGATTGAAATGGATGCAGCTTTTCCACAGTTCAATTCTGATCTCCTCAATACAATTTTTGTAGTGGATTCAATCTCCTCTAATGGGTTTTTGCTGAGATACTCTGCCCAAGATTTTCTCTGCTATAATGCCAAGCAGTATTTCCTCCCTTTGTTTAATTATATTTATTGTCTGGTGACCCTGAACATCAAGAAAATTGGGCTTCCTTGGCACTCACTTCCAAATTGTGATGTTCCAGCACGTGACCTGAAGGAGCAGAAAATACAGCTTACGCTTTATACAGAGCATGAGCTCGAGGCATAAAACCTAAAGTATAATAGTAACATTATCAGGAATATGTAATAAAAAAACACCTATAAACCTATACATGAATATAATTGGCTTTTTTTTTTTTGACCATATTTAATTTTGTTGTTTTTTTAAAGAGGCAGTCCTTCCTACCCAATAACTTGTTCCCCTTGAATATTTCCCCCAATACCTACATTCTGGGGAAGATCTAGTTATTTTGCAAGTTGTCTCGAAAAATGAGCTTTAGGGCTTGTTTTGAGTTATTTTCCTTACTGTGGATGCAGGGTTTAAAACATAGGGAAAGACGCGGACAGGACACCTCCTTTGAATATCAATGGGTCAGCGGGATGCAGAAAAGACACAGCCAACAGCATCATCTATGTTTTTTCTGTGTCTTTGCTATACAAATGTTGGCACAAATGATGATACAAATGTTGGTACCAATGCGCTGGTGAGATACTTTCCTACTCCATTATATCTTTCTACCTTAACAACTGCGCATGCGCAGATAACCCTAATTTCTGGGTATTACAGGGTTATTGTTACAGGTTTTGGGTGTCAAGGGTGGGGAGTTAAGGTTAGGGGGAGTAGTGCTAGACTGTAGGGGTGAGCTTTAGGTGGTGGGGGTTACGAAGGTTTCACAGGTTAAAATGAATCTAATCTCCCCAATCCCCTAACCCTCGAACCCCCTAACCTAAACCCCAACCCCTAACCTTGACACCCAGAACCTGTAGGATTAACCCTGGAATTCAGAAAAATTTGGACTTTCTGCGCATGCACAGTTGTAAGGGTAGGAAAATTTCAATCCTGTTTGCATTCTATCTTGTGCTACAAAACATAATTTATGATCTCAATCTTGGTTGTTTGGCGTGCCATAATGTCATTAATGCAGTAAGAGTCATTGACCTCCATGTTAGGAAGGCAATGTTGGTTTTCCTCCTTACAGCCCAGCATCACCGATAACACCAGGACTGTGAAGGGGGGAGGTCGATTGCCCGTAGTGCCTTTAAAAAAATTAAAAAAGCGCAGCACGACCAAAACGCTCAGGAGGTTAAGGAGTACTTAGATGTAATTCGCTTGATTACCAGACCAGAAGTTGGCTGCCTGTAATCTTGGTCCTTCTACTGGATTCGGATAACAGGCAATCATGGAGGAATACAATTAAATACGTAGCGATTTCCTGCCTTCAAGTAGACCCAGAACACATCCCGGGTGTAACTGTTGATGAAGGAGATGTGCTCTAAAAAAGCAACACCACCTCCATTACATAGAGGTCAATGGTGCTGCCTACCCCCACTTCCACCATATATGATGTCATTGAGACGTGGAAGGGTCATGGAAAATCGCCGGGGATTTCATCGGATAGGTGAGTTAGCTCGGGGTGAGTTTTATCAGCAAAGAAACTCACTCCGAATTAACTCGGGCTAAACGCAAGGAGGTTAATGCAATAGCCAGTTAACTAATCATATGATCCACGGACCATTATTGACATGTTTCCTTTAAATAAACACATTTTCTTTCAGACTGTTTGGCTTCATTCTAATAAATATGTTAAATACAAGTCATTTGGCTTTGGTGCAATGTGTCTTTCATAACAGCTTACCGCCTCAATCCAACCATTGAACATTGTGCTTTTCTGTATTCTAATTGTAAATCTAAATTTGCCCAACAACTTGCTTCTGGGATATTTATTTATTTTCCCCTTCTTTATCCTTCCAGGGAAAAGCAATGGTATTTGCTCCTCAGAGAGGGAACACTTTAAACCAGTTTTGCAATCTAGCAGAGGCGGCCGGCTTTTCTATCCAAAGACATGAAAATTACGATGAGCATATTTCCAACTTCCACTCCAAGGTTGGTTCTCTGCTTGCAGCAGATAATACTTTAATCCACATTGCATTTTGAAGAGATCATGGTCTTTTTGGCAGGTAACAAACGTTTGATTAAAGCCGTCCTAAGGTGTGCTGCTACTCAAATGCTATTTTTATATGTGATTAGTTTTGCTGTTAAACCGTCCTTTATCTCTGCATGTCTAGCAGGTTTTAACCGAAAGATCTTCTATTGGAGTTGCCATAGTGAGAAAAAAAAAAAAAAGGTCCTCTCGCTGCGTTATTTGTAGGAGGCATTGTGTAAGGCACATATAAGCCCCGAATCAACAAGCTTGTAAAATTACTATAAACAAATGTTAGGCTAATCTAGCGGCAGTATGTGTTGAAACAAACAGAAGGCCGATGTCTAATTGTGTTATATCATAACATAAATCCTTATCGCGGCAAGCTTTATGGCTGGGTTAGTTGGCAGATTCGAACTGCTAAATCTCAAACAGCATTTCACAGCTGTGAGGTTAGATGTCAGATTGAGGAGCCACAAGATTTAGGTCAAAAGCACTTATCTGTGATTTCTAAGCTTGCTTACATAAAGCCCCTGCTATCAGTGCTCTTCTCATCATTATATATAGGTATATAACACAGGCGGCCATGTCACAGCGCCAAAACCAGCAGCTTAAACATATATATAGGTAAAAGCCTAGAGGCCTAACTTTTTATCGTACTGCCTAGATGTGTATTTTAAATGTTTACAATATATCAATGGGTTCCATGTCTTTTGCATTTAGTGGAGCTTTACACAATCCATTATTATTCTTATTAACCTTTAATTTATATAGCTTCGATATATTATCGCAACGTTTTAAATATTATTCGCAACGTTGTAAAAAAAAATTTGAGATACAAAATAACACAGGAGGAGCTTACAATCCATGAACTTCCCATATTTCTCCTTTGGCCAAATTCTAATTCAGGGGTGTCAAACTCCAGCCCAGGGGCTAAATCTGACTCGTGGTGTAAATAAATTTATCCCGACAGGTTTATTTTTTCATTTTAGAAATAAAAAAATAATATTTCTAGCAAAAATTAACACAGATGTCTCTTTTATTTGGAATTTGATTTTACATGTGTTATAGTATCACACTGTCTTCAAAGCCCATATGTGCTTCGATCTGCAGCCAATGTCGAAAAGGTAAAGGTGGCTACACACCTTGCACCATAAAATTGATTAAGCAGTGATCAGACATGTTGGTTAATTTCCGTTCATTATTTAAGTATCTGACGGGTATGGTATTTACATAGATTTTGTATCCGGTGGTACTATGGTGCATGCGCACAGGGCTTTGGAAAGGAACCACTGATGGTATGATCGATCAATGTTAGGCTAACAGTCGATATTTCAGTTGCACAAGCCACACATATCTAAGATTGCTCTAGCAAAATCTGATGCATATATGGTTAGCTTTAGACTTCCAAATTGTAGACATTTTTCCAGAAAATATCAAGGTTGGCCTGTGACTTTGTTCAAGTTTTTAAATTTTGCCCCCTCTGTGTTTGAGATTGACACCTAGTCTAATGAATAGTGATGGCCGAACTGTCCGAACTTCCCCTGGCGAACAGTACGGGTTCGCTGTTCTTCCCCCGGCAAACGTACGGGTGTTCGACCCGCCCTGTTCATCAGCGGGAAGAAGGTTACTATTCTTCCTCTGGTGGCTCAGGAGCAGAAAGATCCGGCCAGTGGAAAAATTCTTTCACCAGAGACCGGGCAGAGAAGCCTGTCTTCTAGTGCAAGAAAACTGGCTTAAACCAGAAGTGACGTCACGTCCGGATATAGAGACGGGGAACTGTGCGTTCCAGGTATCGGCAGTGATGCCAGTGTTTTGGACCTGTTTTGAATGCCACTGTTTTACTTAAAACAAATATCCCTACTATCCCTTGGAGGTTCAGTATTATACATTATGAACTGGTAAGTGATTAACATTTACTATAGTGAAGAATTTAGGGCCCTTTCACACTATGCATTTGCATTAACGCAGGGTACACATTGATCTGCATTAGAGCATTGCCTTAACGCAAACACCCTGCCGTACTTGTTGACTCAGGGTTAAGTTACCTGCAATGGATGTGTTAGGCCCCCCATACACGTATCCATATGCATGCGATTTTGTGGAGGATCGACTGCGCGTTTGTGGTGCTCTGGAGTCAATCATCTGCAAAACGGAGGCGCCCACCTGGAGCGATCCACCAGAATAGCACAGAAGGTCGGTCGCATGTTGATCCGCCTTGACTGTTCTTTTCTGGTCGATCGCTATACCAGGGTCCCCATCTAAAGTATCTTACGGGAATCCATGTGTGAGTGACACACATATCGATTCCCATATGTTGGGCAGACAGCCGAAAGCAGAGCTGTGACGTCACCGCGCTGTGATCCCTCGCTGGCAGAATGCACAGGAATCCATACGTGAGTGGATAGTTTAAGCGTTACTGGGATCAGCTCTGTTGCCGCTGCAGTCACAGTGTGTGTAGTCTGAAAGCACTCTGAGAGCTCAAAATGTAAATCTTTGTCAGATACAGATTTTTTTTTTAGGTTCTCAAAAGACCAACCATAGAATTGATGTTTGCAAGGTGAGGCGGTGCCTATGTTCTTGCCCGGTCTCATTTCTGTCTGGCAAATGACAGGAAGGTTATGTGTATCTGAGTGAGATGAGCACTATCATACACAACACTTTTACATAGTTATTACAGGAATAGTGTAACGTAGCGCTCACTGCGCCGTTTTATACATGCAAACAAATTGTCGTATTGACTTGCACTTATATTTACTTAAGAGAGGTTTATATTTATCTCGTATTTTACAAGCTCTACATATAGATAGGAACACTGTACATTTCCCCCGCCAGCCGCAGTAATGACAATCTGAAGTGTATACAAACCTTTCCAGCACCTAAGGGGGTTATTCACTGAAATATACCAGCCGTTAGCAATTTATAAGAGCCTTTCAAGGTAATGGCCATTAACCATTGCTAATAGATGGAGATTATTGAATAACCAAACACAGGGCTCGGGTGTGTATATAAAATGTTGATCTTATGCTGTTTAAATTATGCATGCATTAAATATACAGTATATCTATCTATATTAGGCATTGGTTTTGTTTACATTTCTTATCCAATTGGAACTTTTGGCTGCAGTTCAGCACAGGAGACAATTATTGGACCGAGAAAACAATTGATTTCTGGAGGCAAGCACTTGGCAATGATGTCCTTGATAATTTGATTTTCTATGTTGTCATTACTTTATAAAGCCAAATGCCAATACACAATTATCAATAAGACCTCTTGTTCTAAGTGCACGTCTTCAAGTTATCTTATAATAAATACTATCCATACGATGACAGATATGATCCCTTTAGTAACATAGCTCTTTAATGCAACAGTTGAATCTATATTGTTAATTCTTTCTCAAGCGTATGTCAGGGAAAAATAAAAGAAACATTAAGTATATCTTTGCTGTATAATTGTTTACTGTGTTAGGCAGGGGCGTAACTAGAGATGAAAGAAATCTTTTTGTATCCCCCCCAAACCTGGCACTACACTCCCCTCCCCCCTCCTCCAAACCTGCCACTATACTCCCCCCTCCAAACCTGCCACTACACTCCCCCCTCCAAACCTGCCACTACCATCCTTACCACACGGTTAGTGTCTCCAGTACATTCGTTTATGAGATAATAACACAGCGCATTGTAGTTTTCTGTACTAAGAACATTTGCATTACTGTTAACTACCAGTTCACATTTTACTCATATCACCTGACTCCTGCTCGGCTCACTGATTTCAGAGAGTTTTATCAACAAGAGCTGGACTCGGGGGTGCCCGTCCATATCGTTTGGGGGAGGGGGGTGCGGGGGCGGCCCAAAAGATAAAAAAGAAAGAACAGACAACCAGGAGCTGTGGGCCCCCTCGTGGCTATGGGTCTCAGAGCACTACTATGGCTGCAATGGTGGTTCCTATGCCACTGGTGTTAAAGTGATAATCCTGCCAAAAATCCACTTCTATCTTCCTATTTTAGATTAACTATGCTGCACTGAGATTTGAGGCAGTGTAGAATGAGAGTTGTTTTTAGGCAAATCCCCATTTAAATGAGCACATGTACCTGACCACCTACATCAGGGGTGTCCAAACTTTTTGCAAAGAGGGCCAGGTTATGTGAAGTGGAATTGTAGTGTCGTGAAAGTGCAATGTAATGCGCTACTCACGGGACCAGGTTCTTCAAGGTGATGTCCTCTGTCCAGCCACCAAACACCGCTTACACCCCAATAAGCGAAGATCCACACAGGCTGGTAGGGGGCTATTTACAGTATATTTGAGGATATGTACACACAAGCACAGAGAAGGGGTTAAATCTTGGGAATAAACGCTGCTAGCGTTGCTACAGAGCTGGTGGAATGCGGATAGGGGTGCTATAGTCTCTTTCCGGGGTGAAGCACAATGGCAGTCCAGTCAGGGTATCACACTGTGGAATAGTAAAGATCACCTCACCCAGGGCTACTTGGCTGGGGACAAGACTGAGGGAGCTTCAGGTCTTCAGGGAAGAATAAACAGAAAAGTTCAAAACATTCTTAGGAACTACTATTTATCACGTTAGACAGGGGCTGGCTTAGGCATGTAGCTGGGCAGATCAAAATAGTTACATTTTGGAGGGAAAGCGCTATTAACCCTGTAATACCCAAAAAGGTTCCACCAACTGGTAAACAACAGGTGCAGCTCTTAAAGGGGTACACCAACTCTATAAAGCACTATACAGCAGTATATTACAGCGCATTTATATACAGTGTAGTGGCCCTTTCTCGGGTCACTACAAAATGTGTTGGGCCAACCATTTAGCCTGACATTCTATGAATCATTAACTATGCAAATTAACGATACCATGGGGCAGATCTCTTCCTACACACATACTTGGCATTATAATTGCATCACTGCTATAACACTGATAAAGACTGTCCCCTAGGTATGATGGGACTTGCAATTCTCCCAGCTATCCAGTCACATTTCACCTTACCCCAAAGATCATGGCCATTCCCCTACCTATGGCATATGGAGATTGATCCCACTTGAAAAATGGGTGGCTGTGTTCAATTTGCGCATAGTGATCGATTGTTTGGGAATCTATTGGAAAATTGACCTTAATTTGAGTCAGTGTTGTGAATGACTCATTTAGCTTCATTGGGTATAAAAGGCTGAATGCATTATTTGTAAAGCTGGTCATACACGTATAGATTCCCCTTTGATCATTGAACGATTGATCATTCAAGGTGGGCACATTCAATTCTAAAATGATCTTATGGCGAGTGTGCATGCCGATTGATCGTTCGGGAATCAACAGCAGAATAATTATGTGTATGGCTAGCTTAACAATAAGAGCATGAGGTTTTTTGTTATAGTCAAACCTGGAGAATGAACATACAAATATTCAAAGTAAAGCTGGCCATAGACATCTTGATTTTTTGTTAGATTTTTGAGATATCAATCAATACATGCATAAAGTGAGCGATCAATTGAAATGGCGAGAAATCGCACAAAAAATTGATTGTGCAGGGATCGGACATGCCTAAAAATTTTAGTCGATTGATCATGAAACAAAGGGCGTTGTTTCAGACTTACGATCGTTTCTATCAATTGTCCCATGGAGGCCTTATCCCACTTATCCACTTACTCCCACTTGACATTTCCGATCATATTTTCTTGTGTAGCCGATCTTTACTTACATCACCGATTGGTAATAAATCAGCAATTAATCAGATCCCAAAAATTTGGCACTTTTTGATTGATCAATGACTCAATCACATGCTACAAATGTTTAAAAAATCAATAACCCTAACACAAACGACATACAAACAACCTAAACACACACTGTAGTACGGAAGGAAGGAGGCAGTGCAACAGGGGTCACTAATGCGATTAATGTGATTATTGCAAATAAAACAACCGCTGCAAATATTGAACTGTATATAGCTTACCATTCTTCTACTCAGGGCCGGGAGAAGGTCCACCAACAACAGAGGCTGAGCTGCCCACGTGCGCCCCCCCCCCCCCCCCCCCCGAAATGATAGAAATAGATATAAATAAAGTGTAAAATAACCACATAATTTTAATGTTAACAAACATAATCCTGTCAACAATGCAGAATAAAAACTAGAAAAAGTGAGTGCAAAATTCCAAGTGCACAAGCCACTTATTGTCTAGGTACACTTTAGTGGTGGATGCATGACATTTCCTAGGGCTGGCTTTCTAATGGTAAGTGAAACAGTTTTTACTAAAATGCCTACTTTTAGTCTGTGGCATGATGGCAAAGCAGAAGTGTGATTGATAGCTAGAGATAGAGCAATGTGACTTTATAACAATAAATGCCTGAATAATAATGAGGATCTTCATGGCAGGATCACAACTGTCATAACTACCATCTTTTTGTTAATTCATTAATGTGAGCCAATGGACATGTGTCTTTCCTGTAGAACAATTAGCTGCTATACAGATTGAGTGTTTTCCTTCTTTGTCATTCTACATTTTACAAGTAGCCTTGTCCAGGTGGCCACTTGTCTGCTCCCTACTGTCATGCCCAGGGAGTCCAGTTTATATCACCCTCTGGGCATGTAATGTCTGCCATCTGTCACTCACTTGTATGTGATTTATGTGTACATGCCACAGACAGAGCAGCTGACCAGACCACTCCCTGTAGATGTGGGTGATGTGCTGACAAGTAACCTGACACATTGAATCTTACAGTAAACCTGTGCTGTGTCCATACTTGTATGTGTCCATACTGTCCAATCTCAGTATATATATAGTTTTTAGTCTTCCTTTCTAGAAAAATTTGACGTTCGCGTGCAAATTGCAATTGAGCCAATAAACTTTGCAGAATTAAATGCTAATACCGACATTCTGCATTTTATTGATCATTTTAATCCTTTCTTGGGACAGTACAGTCGGCACAGTAGGTCCAATAAATGTGATTAGGGCCGTTCAGGAGATCCATACTATTAAGCTTGCATAGCAAGCAGTGGTTCAGA